>JAHDVE020006045.1:0-48340 GCA_022606495.2 Halesus radiatus | reverse complement strand
TTTATATATTTATTTCTTGCTAAAGCAATCCCGATGAGTTTCAAAACTCATTTTAGGACGGGAGGAATTTACAATACATAAGTAGGAGATAGTACATACAATTTTACATTGACAGCAAAATATCAAAAATAGAAGTTTCACATACAGACAGAAATAATTTTATAAGGCCAAGTTAAATAGAACAACACACAAGAGAAAACATATAAGGGAACAACAAAATATAGAAATATGGATTTACTGATTTTCATTTTTAAAAATCCTTAAAAAGTATTCCTTTAAACCATCATTTTGGGATTTTTTATTTTTCTGGATGGTTTTGTACATATCTGGAAGCGAATTATAAAGTGTGTAGGCAATGTAGTTTAAAGATTTTATTCCATATTTTGTAGTGTGTGCTTGAGGAATGCGGATTTTATTGTTATTTCGAGTATTGTGGTTGTGGATGTCTTGATTGTAAAGTGGCTTGACGTTAGTGTGAGTTGATTGTTGAGCAATTTGTAGGATGGTGCTGGTGATTTCATACTTAGGAAGGATCGTGATTGGAAGGATACCGGAAACTGAGTAGATGTCCCTGACATGAGTGTCCCATGGAAGTCCAAAAACATTTCTGAGGGCTCGGTTTTGAACCACCTGCAGATCAGCAATCACTTTCTTCGAGGCAAAGCCCCAGATACAGCAGAGATAGGAAATGTGTGAATGTACCATGGCGTAATATACTGCAGTTAGTAACGGAATGGGTAGTAATCCTTGAAGTCTATATAGCACACCAGTTATGGGGGTAATTTTCTCCTTTACATGATTTATGTGGAGATCCCACGAGAGTTGAGAATCTACTATAAGGCCCAACTATTTTGTTGTCGTTTTCTTTTCGAGGCAGTTGTCACCAATTTTGATATCGAGGCTGGAATTTTTCTTGTTGCCGAATAGTAAATAATGCGTTTTTTTTACGTTAAGGGTCAGTTTATTTATTCTCAACCAGGTTGTGAGATGGGAAACATCGGCATTCATTTCCATTTCAAGTTCCGCTAGGTTTTTTTGTTATAAAAAATTACAGTATCGTCCGCATAAAGTTGAAGAGTTCCTTTAATGCCCCACTTTGTTATGTCATTAACATATATTAGAAATAGCAACGGTCCAAGAATTGATCCCTGTGGCACTCCACATGTTATTTCACCAAATTCACTCATTTCTCCACCCAGTTCTACTGCCGAAAAGCGATTTGATAGGTAAGATCTAAAAAGTTCCAGAGGAGTACCAACAATACCCAAATGTTTCAGTTTTTCGATCAATACGTTATGGTCCACCGTGTCAAACGCCTTCTTTAGATCAATAAATATTGCCGCTGTAAAATCTCCATGGTCAATATGTTTCTGCAGATTTGATATGAAATCGAAAGCTGCACATTTAGTGTTAGAACGTCGTCTGAAACCGTATTGTTTGAGGTGAGAATTTTGTTTTGTTCGAGATATTTCAATAGTCTTTCTTTGATGACACATTCAAAAATTTTGGAGATAGCTGGAAGTATAGAGATTGAACGATAATTTTGGACATTTTTTTTACATTCGTCTTTATGTATAGGAATAATTTTTGCAACTTTTAGTTTGTCTGGAAAGATACCTTTTGACAGAGAGAGATTTATTAAGAATACGAGGTCATCCACCAGTTCCTCCTTGCAGTTTTTGAGAAGGAGAGAGATTATACCATCGGAACCAGCTGCTGCTTTAGATTTGAGGTTGGATATGATCCGTAAGATTTCTGTTTTATTTGTCCTGATCATGTTAAAAGATTGTTTTGCTTGAGGTGCCGTGTAGATGGTATTTAAATCAGTTTTTGAAGTTTTTATGACTGATGCGAGACTCTCCCCAACTGAGAGAAAATATGTGTTGAAAGCGGTTGCAATCTCCTTTGGTTTTTTTACTTCTTCGTCATTTATGACTAGCAATTTACAAGCTATTGTAGGGTTTCGGGAGCTATTTGATATAATGGAGTTAATTGTTTTCCATGTTCGTTGTGGTTTATTCATGTTTTCATTAAGCAAATTCGTATAATACTTAGTTTTAATATATCTTCTATAGTTGGTGACAGTATTACGAGCTTTATTTTTTTCTGTTGTCAAAGGAATACTTCCTTGATTTCGTTTCCAAAGTTTAAATATGCTATTTCGTTTTTTAATCAGCCTATCAAGTTCTGAATCAAACCATGGAGTATTGTTAGGTCTTTTGTCTCCTATATTAGTTTTTAGTTTTGTTTTACACGAATTCATAACATTTTGGAGATAGTCAGCGAAGTTATTATAATTTTTGTTTACATCGTCAGACGACTGGGTAAATTTACAAGTTTTAAGTGTGTTATTTAATTTTTGATAATTTTTTTTGTAAGCATTTGATAGGTTTCTTGCGGATCTGTTATTGGGGAGGTTTTTTAGGGAATTTTCATAATCCAATATAAGTATATTATGGTCACTAAGGGGATCATCAATATTTGAGATTTTTCCGGAACTATTTGTCCTATTTGTAATTATTTGGTCTATTAGCGAACTGGTGTTGTTAGTTACTCTTGTGGGAAATATTGTGTTACATACATAAAAGTTATACGATTTCAAGGTGTGAATATATTACCGTGCAATATCAGTGTCTTTTGAAATATCGATATTGAAATCTCCAATAAGTAATGTGTCTTGTTTGTTTTTATTTAATATTATTTCTAAAGAGTCAAAGAAGTCTGTTATATTTGAGTTCGGCTTTCGGTAAAAAACATACAGATTTAGAGGTTTAATATTTTTGCCGTAATCCTAATTCCTAGAAAGGTATTTTCACTGCCGCATTCTTCGATTTTTTTATTGTCGAGTGTATTATGCATGTAAATGGCGACTCCTCCTCCTCTGTCCATCTCACGGGAAACAAAATTTCCAGAGTAGTCGGCAATATTGAAAAAAGTTTCCTCTCGTTTACGTAGCCAGGTTTCCGTGATTACGAGAATATGAACTGTTTCTGAAATGTTTTTTAGAGTTTCTTCAATTTCGTCAATTTTGTTTCTAATGCTTCTAGCATTCATGTACATAATACGCATACAGGAGCTTTTAGTGATATATTCTTGTATATTGAAACATTTTTTTTCCTTGAAGTTGCCTTTAGCAGTGTCCCACGTAGTCTATCCTTTCTCTGAAGCGCTCATCCATCAGCTTCCAGAGTGGGCAATCTGGATTTGTTGCCCGGTGGGTTCTTGAAACTCCGGTGCAATTTGAGCACGAATTTATTAAGTCTGTACAAATAACTCGAAAACACATCATTAATAAATTAATTAAAAAATATACTTTGTAGCCACCACTTTATTAGCATACACAGATATCAAATATATATGATATCTGTGTATATTAATAAAGTGGTTAATACAAAGTATATTTTTTAATTAATTTATTAAAAATGATGCCACAAAGTGAATACCAATCCTTTGAAGAAATTATACACATAGTTTAATTTATATTTTATAGAAATAAAACATTTTTAGCTGACGTATAAATCTAAAATATTTAATATTGGTAAATTATTTATTCTACAATCTCTGAAATCTATCTTTAAAAAAAAATTATTTCCAAGAGAACTAACAATGCATTTTATTCTCCTTAAACTAATACCAAATAAATGCAAACAGACAGCAGTTTTATTGGTCTTCGCATCTTTACCAAAACATTTTTTTTTGTATAATATTAATTATATACAGTGGGAACTTATACCCGCTAAGCCACTGCAAGTAGTTTGTCAGCAGGAGTTTATTTCAACAATATAATATAATACAAAAATAAATTACAATCATCATACAAATGTAGGGCAAAATTATTATATTTAGGCGCATGCATCTGTGCTGTACATAAGTTGAAAAAAAAATTAAAGAGAAAAAATAATGGTAAAAGCATTACAGTTTTGTTATTGAGATACTAGAGTCCAATTTTATAACACTGATTTAAATAATATTATAAAAATGTCAATATCATAAAAATATCAAAATTATGAAAGTACCAATATTATAAAAGTACCAATATTATAAAAATATCAATATTATAAAAACATCAATATTTTAAAAAATATCAACATTTTAAACATCAACATTATAAAATTACCAATATTATACAAATATCAATATTATAAAAATACGAATATTATAAAAATACAAACATTGTAAAAAATATCAACATTATAAAAACATTAATATTACAAAAATATAAATATTACGTAAATATCAGAAATATCAAAGCATCTGTAAGTATTAAATAAATTGAGAAAAAAAATTAAAAATATATTTGTATATACATATACCTAAAACAGCAGTACAGGTTGGTTACAATGAGGATAGACTTATATATAATAGTAACACCGTAACAGTAAATACACCAGATATCGAGGAGCTATACAACCAAGGAGATTGTCATATTTGTTACCATCAATACACAAGGTTACTTTCCAAAAGCCAACACTTTAACATCAGTGAGAATTTCATCATAGAGCAATTGTTTTTAAATTCGTACGGCAATTTGTTAAATATAAATGGTACAATGTATCCGAGGGTTCGTTGACCATATTTATTTTGAAATATTGGCACTATCATTCCTATATTTTGTGTGAAACGTGTATTGTGTACATGATCCACCACTGCCTTATACGAACTTTCAGATATATGTTGCAGTAGAATTTTATGCCACAAAAGACCACAAACAGGTAATACATTAATTGATTTGTACATGATATCAATGTCTCGCCTTTGCTTAAAAACTGTTTTACTTACTAGCAATTTTACCATGGTATTTTGAATCAGCTGTAAATGTTTTATGTTGGTCTTACAGAAGTGTCCCCAAGAAGTTATACCATACCTTATAGTCGATTCTGTTAGAGACAAATAAATTAGTTTCATAGTTTTTATAGGCACATATAATATTACCTTATGGAGTCTTCCTACAATGGCTCGAAGTCGCTTACAGAGGTTGGAAATTTGTATGTCCCATTTCATGTTACAATCCACTGTAACACCTAGATACGCATACTAGGTGACTAATTCGATACTTGTACACGGGCAAGACTGTTTGGTATTATTGTGAATGCAATTAAATGAATGGAATATGATTACAGGTGCCTCGCTGTACCTTGGATGCGGGGATCTTATATGCATCAATTTCGTTTTTTTAGCATAGATTATTAGACCAGAGTCATGTGACCATTTTAATAAAGGAATAAAGTCTAGCTGTAAAAATTTTATTGTAGTATCCATTTCATGGGATATTATAAGTGCTGTATCATCAGCGTATACATAATGTTTAACAAATGAGAATATTTTGTTCATAAGTGATACAAAGATAATATAGAGCGTTTTGGACCTAAAATTCAAACAACTAATAAAATATCACGTGGGCCGACTGATTTAAATGTTGAGACATTACTTCCAAACTTTCTTTATTGTTTCTATCTGTTTAACATTGCTTACTTAAGCTATGACTTCATAATTTCCATACTTTCAAGCTGTTATATTACTTAAACAAATTATATTCATGTTGTAAAATTACTTATATTACACACACAGGCAGCGCTATGTGGATTCCCATTTACTACAATTATTTTGTAAACTATCATAGCTGTAGGTATGTAAAAAATAACTTATTTTCTATGCTATTTTTTGTAAAACCTATGGGAAAATATAAATAAACTATTTATGTTTTTAAATGTTAAAATGTTTTTTTCTCATTGTGAATGTGAATGCATAGTTCAAAAATTTTATCTGTAACATGAAGTCTGACACTTAACCGGCATCGTAGCCATAAATTGCCATGTTTATGTGGTCTGCGTGTAAAGAACGTCCAAATGGATGCATTTATTTGTTTACTTTAACATCGCATTGGATACCTTTATTCTTTCTTCCAACCTTTATTGTTCTTTGCTAGCGAATCCTCTTTGCTTATGTTCTCGTGGACCAGTGATCGTCAAAAATGTACTCAAATAAGACTCCCATAATATCAAAGAAACAAACTTTTTTTTAAAATTAATATTTTTCAACTGTGGAGTGTAAAAATTAAACCAGTAGAATAAAGCTATAAATTATTTTCATTATATTAAACTTTTAAAATCAGCTTATATAACTTGCGTTACAATGTTACAAAAACTATAATAATTGAAGGATAACAGAGCTTTTTTTCATCGATGGTTTCTTTTATAGTTTAAGGTAATCTTCAAGATTTTATCACATAATACTTTCAAGAGGTTTTTCTAAATATAATATATAACATACGATGTACGTGCAATATCATTATTACATAATGAAGCGAATAATGAAACACCATAAGCGAAGAAGAATTACAACAGGGAGGATTTTGTATCTAAAACACGAAATGTCCACACACTTCACCGAGACCGGGAGATTGTAAAAGTCTTCGGTCACCTTTGTAGCAGTATTCAAATAAGAGGGTTAACTAAATATAATATATAAAATACGATCTACGTGCAATATCATTATTACATAATGAAGCGAATAATGAAACACAATAAGCGAAAAAGAATTACAACAGGGAGGCTTTTGTATCTAAAACACGAAATGTCCACACACTTCACCGAGACCGGGAGATTGTAAAAGTCTTCGGTCACCTTTGTAGCAGTATTCAAATAAGAGGGTTAACTAAATATAATATATAACATACGATCTACGTGCAATATCATTATTACATAATGAAGCGAATAATGAAACACAATAAGCGAAAAAGAATTACAACAGGGAGGCTTTTGTATCTAAAACACGAAATGTCCACACACTTCACCGAGACCGGGAGATTGTAAAAGTCTTCGGTCACCTTTGTAGCAGTATTCAAATAAGAGGGTTAACTAAATATAATATATAACATACGATCTACGTGCAATATCATTATTACATAATGAAGCGAATAATGAAACACAATAAGCGAAAAAGAATTACAACAGGGAGGCTTTTGTATCTAAAACACGAAATGTCCACACACTTCACCGAGACCGGGAGATTGTAAAAGTCTTCGGTCACCTTTGTAGCAGTATTCAAATAAGAGGGTTAACTAGGCGCTTACCACCACCATAATCCGAGTAGGTAAACAGTCTACCAAATATTAAAAATCGATTGTTCTGAAAATTATTAGAAAAAACATATCCACAAAAATCTCTCGAAACGCATTATGTCACAATTCTGTCATCCGGAGAATCTTGTGTTAATTGTGATTAAGTCATTAGCAAAATAAACCCGTTTAGAAACCATTTGAAATTGAAGTAACGAGTTCCCAAAAGCATGATTTTTGAGCCACCAATTTAATCTTGGTCTGAAAAAGGTTCGGGACACCTCACGGTCCTTTCTGTCCTATCTTGGAGTATCCATAGAGTTCGAGAGTTCTAGAAAATATTTCTTAGAACAACTTTGCGTCGCGCCGCCATTGTTAGATGATAATTTGTGTTGCCTCCAATTCTAATGTTATTATTTGTCATGGTTCATTGTGTTTACAGAAAACATTGTGTTTCGGACACAATGTGTCAAACCCCCAACGGGTCCTTTGTGTCCTCGGGGAGACCGTCCCTGGCCCATTTGTAAACACCAAATGGTTTTAGGTACAGAAATATTTTTCAAATCAATATTAGGTGCATTATTTAGGTTCTTACCCACAAAGCGTTCTGGTATAAATTACGAAAACAATAACACTTACGTTTTAATTATTTCTAATTATAAAACTGTCAATTCATGGTGGAATTCCATATTAAAATCTTTATAAACCTTGTAATGTTAAAATTAAGTACCCCGGTAAAATAAAAATAAAATTTCTCCTCCTTTTTGAGATACAATTATTTTATTTATCCCTCCATAGCATATTGATCTAAGCATTTGACTTTGCCACAGTATGATTTGATAGTCGTGAGTCGTGTTTCACCTTTAAAAGTTTATTATACATTTGAACATTTCCGTACACCCTGTAAAGCATAAAACAGAAGTTTTGGGTATCGAATAAAAATGAGAAATATTGATAGTACAATGCACCACCATATTACTTATGTTGTGGTTCTGGGTAGGAAGTAATTCTTATTGCCTTTTGTTTGATGGCCAAACAACCGTATCTCTTTTTTCCCATATTATGATTTACGATTTTTGTAATTCAATAACTCTGAAAAAACTTCTTTCAATTAACTCGAACCATTGTTTCGCTACGCGCATGAGGTGGAAGAAATTTTATGGTATTACACGGTAACCGGAAAACCGCAGGACCAATACTCACAATCGTTTATCCCTATTTGTTTTGTTCTATTTCATTTTGAGATGATAACGTAAAGACCATTTAATTACCTATCCTTATTATTATCATTTTTTTTTTAAATTGGTAGTTACATACTCCAGCTGTAAAAAAAAATTGTAAAGTTTATGTCTGTTATTTAGATTTTTCAATTTTAAAGTAAAGCACTTAATTACAATACAATATATGTTCTAGAAAATTGCAAAAAATCGCGAGAAAGTCTTTTCTCCTCGCTACTGCGGTTAGATGCAATAAGATTAAATCTTAAAAACAAACAAATATTGAGTTGAAAATGTGGTATTTCTGTGGATATTTAGTAATATCATATTATCCTATTCATTGAGAAATTAAACGATAACAACAATTTCATAGACAAAAATTGGACCATAATAATAATAATAATAATTGGATTACATCTGCAGCGCCGTTTTCGTGGGAAAATAACCCCAAAGGCGCTTTACAAATAATTTATGAAATCTATCACTTAGACCAGGGGCGCCCAGCACAAATCATTTGGTGGGCCAAAAAAAATTACTGACCGTAGGTGGGCCACACATACAACAAAAAAAAAACAAACAAAGAACTTATTCAAAATATTTCATTATCATATAATTAATGTGAAACCCGTTTTTATATTGTTTGATATCTTTTTCGTATCAAATTTTAATTTAGCCGATGCACATCGCAGTTAATCAACGGTCGTGTTTTCATCAAGAAACCTGCTGCGACACTTCGATTTTACCAAATTTAAATAGAAAATAATAATTCACAGCGATAAGTAGTACAAATTTTAATTTAGCCGATGCACATCGCAGTTAATCAACGGTCGTGTTTTCATCAAGAAACCTGCTGCGACACTTCGATTTTACCAAATTTAAATAGAAAATAATCATTCACAGCGATAAGTAGTACAAAATGCTGCTGTAATGCACGTTGCCAGTTGTTTTAAATTTGGCAATTTATTTTGGGGGGGGGTATATTTCATATAAAACTCATCAACCTTATTCCCTTCGAATATGCACTTTAACTATATGCTTGAATGGAGCTCTATTAGCTCCATTTGTAAATGTGGAGGCGTTGTTTCCACTTCCACATTAAATGGAGCTAAGAATATTTTGAACACTTACTCATACTTTTTCATCGGTGCGAATCTGGTATCGAATTCTTTAATATTTTTTTTGATTTTATTTAAATATTTTAAGAAATCTTTACACTCACTATTAAAGTCATAATAGTGGGAAATTAATTGAAATATTTGACCGTAATTGATTCTCGAAAAGCTTGAGCTTTGCTACGAAGGTTTTTATATCTTGATGACACTCTGTAATTAGCTTATTTTCGGAGGAGTGTACATTAATTATTATTGGTCAAGTAATATAATATATGGTATCTATATTGATCTTATTCTATAATTCTATATATATGTATATGTGTTGTAGTAGGTACGTTACAGTTTGATTAAGATATTATATATATGGTAAATATGGTATAAAGAGACTTTTATATTATGTATCATAACTAAAATAATATATTTAAAAATAAATACAAATATGCGTATTATATAGAAGAAAAAATAAATGTCATGGAAAATAAGTAGATTTCAGAATATTTGCTGCGTTAATTCAATTGGAAACCTTTTTATTGTTATGTTTGTTCTTAAAATATTTTTTGATAGAGTTAAGAGGAACGGCTGCGCGGTCTGTTTCATTCAAAACTTAATTTTGGATTTGAGGCCAAAATACTCTCCTTAATCTAATGATCTTTTTTTTCATCAAAAAGTATAGTAAATATCTAGTACGGATTAGAAGTAATTTGTTTATTTTTGTTTTGCATTATTAAATATAGGCCACTAAAGGAATTGATTTTTCGCGATTTCACAGGCACCTTCAACAATTATTTTGGGGCTAAACGTGATTTTTTATCGTGAGTTTTACCCCGTCTCCTTTGAAAATATAATGAAGTATAAAATTAATAAAGAATACTAAAATAAGCATTACGGTGGACTTTAAATTAAATTAAAAACGACCAATTTACTTTGGAACACAAATTTGCCGTAAATAATTTAAAATATCGACCCGAAAAAAGTTTTTTTTTAAATGTTTTGTTTTTGTATTTTGTTTTACGTAATCATATGTAGATAGCAAATATGATAATTAAAAAAAAAACGGTAAACCCGCAAAATAATTTTCTAAGTTGCCTCTAAAATCATGAAATTTTTTTTTTTTCACGGCATGGTATACTTCATAATTTAAAACAAAAATACTTCTCATTCGCACTATATATTTACTAAACCTTTAATAAAAAAAACATGTCATTGGTTTGGATGGGTATTTTGGCCTCAAATTCAAAATTAAGTTATGTATGAAACAGGCAGCGCAGCAGTTCCTCTTAATGTTCAGATTTTATTATTAATGCTTCTGATCTCTTCCGATGGTCGATTGAAAAATGATCGTCCTTGGTAAGTATAATGCAGTTGTGTAAATTAAGTATTTAATTTTGGGGATCGAAAAACAAATTTAAAACATTTAGATTCTGATATATGGTAGTTTCTCTCTAGGACAGTACTGTAAGTTCTAACCGGCTGAACTCTTGGCTTCATGTGTGAGGCTGAAGTAGGAAGGGGAAGAGGACGGTTTGTAAGTACCTTGCTATTCAGATCTGGTCACTAAACATGCACAAAAGTGGCGGCTCTTGACTCTTGAGTGAGCTAGAGTGCTAAGATTGAAAAATACGATGTTATTGATGTTGTTGATGTTGTTGAAACCGAAAATGTTTTTTTTTCTTTTCGAAAAATCAATTTTTTGTATGAAGATTTTTCAGTTACCATCTACATCTACATACAAAAATTGAAAAACAATAAAAATCGTTTTCAGCTAAAACGACATCAACAAATTCGTATTTTTCAATATTAGCACTCTAGCTCACTCAAAAGTCACGAGCCGCCACTGGGTTAAAGTCATTTTAAGCAACGTTAGGATTCTGAATTTTGTTGTTTACCAGGACAATACTGAGAGTAGCTACCTACTAGCTTACCATTCTGGAACGATAATATGACTTAATATTTACTTATTGTTGTATATTTGCAGCAACCCATAATCTATATTAAAAATACTTTTAGAAAATTGTGTCATACAGTAATGGTTGCTTTTGTATCTTTTTTTCTTGAAACATTATAGGAAATCGCAATTAGCAAATAGAAATGCAAATGAAAGAAAACATAATATATCTCGCAAGATGGCGATAACATTGTTTTGTTCACTCATAAATATATACAGTTTATTACATATTGTCAATTAATCTTATATGAAACTTGAATGAGACGGAATGATTCTGAGAAATAAAATCCAATGGAATCTGTTTATTTTTATCCGATTAATTAATTTGATGATAAGAAAATAAGTTATTTGTGTATTCGTAGACGTAATTAACTCCCGGCCCGGGGATATTCGGATTTTGACGTAAGAATTTATTCCGATTTCACGTATTTTCTGTTTACCAATAAACATAAATATGTTTTAATGAAGCGGTTCAAGTTGCTTTCGGTGTGCTCCTATACTTTTATATCAATAAATCCATCAATAAAACTCACTAAATGTGCCCTACCGTACAAATTTGTTTTGTATACAAATGCACAGTTTAATTTAGAACTTGATGAAAGTTTGCGCAATTGACTTTCTAAAAAAGAGGAAGGTCACTTTATACAAAATAACCACCCCTTTCCCATCCCTTAAAGCAGAAGTTTGATACTTGTTGATGAAATTTCGAACACTTGACCTTCAAAATAAGAGGAAAATTACTGGATAGGGGTAGGGTTAACATATTACAACCTCAATACTTTTCTCCAAACCATTCATAACCCCGACCAATGTCGGGTACTTCAGCTATCTTAAATAAAAAATACTTGTCTTGTAAAATAATATTAAAAAACGTAAAAGGTAGGCTCTTCAGCGATTGTCTAAATTTCAAGTTTTTTTTTCTGATTATTTTTCGCAACACACAAAACATAGATCATTTCAAATATTTATTTACCTACCCCCAAAATGGTTTATCCAAATTAATTCGTGGTTCATTTACTGAATGATGTTTCTTACAATAAATTATTATCGTTACTTGGATATGTTATGTTGGATTATTGTTTGCGTATCAAATACCAAACCTTAATTGTATATCAATGGCAACTTCAAATTGTCAATAGGTTACCTATAGAATATAATTAATTGGATCGTAAACCTAAATACCGTACAACTACGCGACGAAACCGAGAGTGAGCTCACTTTTGACGAGCCTGTACTTCCTTCTCTACCGGGTGGGTCACGACTCTAATGAATGGGCTACCACAGCAATATACCATCATTAATACGATTAACATGAATTATTTTTTTTCAACCGATTCATTCATAAAAAATCGTGCCTGAAGCCAATTTACAAATATTGATACCGGTATACTTAATATTATTTGTAATCCACAATTTACAGCTTAATTAAATGGTGTTGATTACAAACTCTTAATTAACAGTTTTTTATTCTTTCTAATGACAAATAATTTTTTTTAAGTGCTGTGTTACTTTTAGGTGATATTAATTGTCATTTTATGAAAATCAAATTTCTTTTGGATTTACACTGTTTTTTTATAGTCCACTTGCTTTTTTCTACGTATCCAATTGGATTAAATGATTATTTTTATTATAATACCAGTGGTGTTCCCCAAGGGTCAAATTTGGGACTAATTTTATTCTTGCTATTTGTGAATGATGTTCTTACTGTTATCAACGATGTTGAAGTTCTAACGTTTGCGAATGATCTGAAAATTAACAAAACTATTAGAAATATTTATGACAAATTACACATTTTTAAGTAAGTAACTTGTTAAAACTATTTGCACGGTGCCAAAATAAAAATTTACAACTCGATGTAAGTAAATATCTAATTTTTAGATTTTATAGAATAAAAAATCCAATTATTTGGGATTATTCAATCGATGATATTATGGTAACAACGGTGACGGGGGTAAATGATTTGGGTGTACACTTTAATCGAAAACTAATTTTTATAAACAATTTTGAAATTACGTCAAACAAAACTTTGAAAATGTTGGGTTTTATGTTAAAAATATGTAGCTAATTAATCAACATTCACACAATAAAAAAATAGTACCTGTCATTAGTTAGGAGTTAAATAGAATACAATTCAACAGTGTGGGTACCAAGTTATGCTACTCATTCCCTCACAATAGAAATAATTCGAAATAAATTCTTAAGATTTATTAACTTCAGAACGGGAATTACAAGAGAATGTACAAAATATGATTTTCTTTATGTCACTTCAATTTGTTAAAATAATCAGAACTTAGAATAATTACTCACTCTTTTTTAAACAAAATCATCAATTCAATTATTGGCATCCCTGAATTATTATACATACATGATTTCTTTCCATAATTATAATAATAATAATACTTGGACGATTTATATAGCGCCGTTTTTGTGAAAAATCACCTCAAGGGCGCTGTAAATCCAAGACTTCCAACCTTAGGCCAGATGGAGGCCAGACTGCCTGGCGTGGACAACCTTAAAACATCAGGGAGAAAAATCATTACAACTTTCTGGATGACAGTGTTTTTGCTACTTCCTATAATTAATATATGTACATATTTAATTAATAGACATATTTTTTTTGTTCATCTATACAATCTTAATGAAATAAAAGGGTAATGGTACTGTGCCTGCCTCACTAGGAGAAAAATCATTACAACTTTCTGGATGATGGTGTTTGTGCTACTTCCTATAATTAATATATGTACATATTTTTTTTTGTTCATTTATACAATCTTAATGTAATAAAAGGGTAATGGTACTGTGCCTGTGTCACTAGGAGAAAAATAAATACAACTTTCTGGATGACAGTGTTTTTGCTACTTCTTATAATTAATATATGTACATATTTAATTAATAGACATATTTTTTTGTTGTTCATCTATACAATCTTAATATAATAAAAGGGTAATGGTACTGTGCCTGTCTCACTAGGAGAACCTGTCTTGAGAGCAGGTAAAGTTTATAAAGTTTACAAGGTTTACAATTTACAGTATAATGTTGTGGTAAAAAGTTTGAAGCGTTAATTGAACATTGTATCATACTTATAGGGATGCTTTAAAAAAATCATTAAATTTCGATATGTCTTGACTAGTGATTCAATCTTGGTGTCTAAAATTTCTTTGTCCAAAGGTAGTACTATACTTTGGTATATTTAGCTTGTCTTTTTGCTTTGCTCTGATATATGATTATTTGCCTTTTTGCTTTTTTTTAGATGATAAATCAGAATATTAATGGCAAAGGTTTTTGTACACTCGGAATGTCCAAATTTTCAGATTTCAAAGATTTCCGTTGTAGACATCCTTGTGCGGACCTGTAAAATGGTATTCATGATGCATATCCGAGTTACATTTATATTTTTACTGTGGTTTAATGCTGCTGACCCCGATCCTAATATTCCGTATTACAAATAAGAGTGGCATAAAGTATAAAATACTTATTTTAGATCCTCAGTTGACAAAATGATTCGGAATTTCGGAAGTAGATGAGTTTTATCAGCTTTTTAGGGATCCATTAAAGTGTAAATCCCAGCGGAGTTTATGGTCATTAGATATTATTTACGATACTTAGATATTCAATACTTTAACCACACAAAAAGTCCCAATAGTCCTACTGATTATCATCGAATGTGTTTTAATATATGATCTTCCTATTACGAACAGTCATAGTCGCCACATTAGTAGGATCTAGGTGTCCTGACATCACAACGATCCACTAACGCAATATGAACCATCAGCAATTTACATGGTTCCCGGTACAGTACGAAGTACACTGGTACATCGGTGGCAAAACATTGCTCACAGAGGCAGGGCCTAATTCACAATAGGTCCGCTAATTAATACGGAAATGTCCGGGTTTCCGCGGCGATACTCCGACACTGGATTCCTGTCTTTGGTATGCGGATAGTTAGATAATACAAATGATATAGTATTATGTTAAGCATTCGCTGGATCGATCAAGATGAGATTTATTGGATCGATAGCTAATGTGCATCTAAGATACGTAAAATGAAGAAGATAAAATAAACGTCGTCCTTAGGCAAAAACGGTCAAAAGTATTAATGAATGAATTGCAATGGGCGCAAATAATGTGCTAATTTCTCTATATTTCAATGGAAGGTACTTCAAAAAACTAGCGTAATTGATCTCTCTGTCGCCGGTGCAATCAGGAGATACGGCAAGCAAGTTCTAAGCATCCGTATGCGATCGACATTTTCCGCATGAGAACGGATCAATTTTACAACTCGTTATTTTATATGAACAGCTATGCTATGAAATAGTCGACCAGCGTTATATTTTTACAAAACAGATCTGTTTAATACTTTGGTTCACTGTTGATTTTGCTTCAAAAGACACTACGCGCTACTTGTGGAAAATATTAACCAATCCATTATTTTTTTTACATATACAATAGGTATCTGCAACACATAATAATTTATTATAAATTGAGGTACATGTAAGATGAAGTTGCCATTATGTATGCTTAGTCGATACTAATTCTTAGCTGGACATATTACCAGTTGTAAGGAACAACTCCAATACTGTGTCATTTGTATAGTACAATAAAAAATACAAACGTAGATACGTTATTATTAAGTAGAACTAGTCTAATTTAATAAGTTTCCTAGCTCTGTTTCGAACTGATTAATTTGTTATTATGATAAATAGATAATTATCGTATCCCAAAATATTGGATACGAAGGTATTGTTAAAACATATTTTGCAAATTTAATGTTGATCATTAAATCTATCATTGAAAAATCTCCACTAAATATTAACTTCTTCTTTGATTCTGATTATTTGTACTTTTTTCCATCTATACATTGTACATATATTTTTAAAATTTTATTTTCTCTGTTAATTTTTATTTGAATTTATATTAACATTTCTACAATACTAAATAACATGTGCGTTTTGTAACCGAAAAAACAAATTTAATAAATCATCTTCGCAGCTCATTAATATGTACTTAGATCATACGAGTAGATACTAAGATTTCACACCAATAATCCAGCTGTCAAATACGCAACTATTTTTTTGATACACAATACATGTATTCTTCATATTACTATACCTATATCATATCTTAAAGTAAGTTAGACATTTTTTAGGTTTGTTCAACACAGCGAATAGTATTTTTTTTGTAGGTACCTACCATTATTCCCCTCTAATTTCATACTATCCCCTTTAAACTATAACTTTATTTTAGGCACATTTTATTATCTTCCAATCCGTTTACTTTTCACATATGAAAAATGTTATATTTTCGCCATTTCAATAGTAGTTTTAGATAGCATAACGTTTTCAGCAATTCGCGATCATTCCGTATATTTGTAGATCATGTATATTTTGCAAAGGCTTAATAAATATACGTATATACGAGTATAACCGCATTGCAGTGATGTTTCACTGAATGAAAGCAAAATAACAATAAACAAACTGGGACAGAAAATTAGAAATCAAGTTTTGTGTTTCATTTCATCAACAATAATAGCCATGAACACAAGTTAATATTTGAACGCAGTTGAATTATGATGTTAAGTGCACAGTTTTCATTGTCTCCATCTCATTGTTGGCTATTAACGCGTATTCAACAGCTAACCGCGTACTTAAACGTATTGTTCGGCAATAACACCCAAATAATATATCCACACAATACTCGTAAAGAACTTTTCAAAATAGCGAAGCAAGCAAATAAATATCCGAGCGTAATTGTGATTTGTTTACAGAAGTGCGCCAGTCTGGTCTGGTGTAATACTGGCTTTAGCTCCGGGCGAGTGCCGGCGGTATTGCGAGTAGTTCCCATGGCGCCGCCGATATTTCCAGAAGTCGGCGTAAAGCCGCTATTACACGGCATCCGAGGTCCGCGAGCTCTCCACTGTTTGCTGTCTCGAAATGTGAGTATTGTTTATTGGTTTTAGGCCGGTTTTGGTCACATGCCAGGTGGTTATTTGATAATTTAAGAGTTATTCGCATAAATTTTAATGTATGAATAATACCTACCTAATTCCATTCTAAAAATCCGTTTGGCAGGTTATTAAAATTGCTATATTTTATATTATATACGTTTTTGGTTTAAAAGTAAGTACATTTACAAGAAACGCTAATCAAAAATAGACATTTAAATGTAAAGTACCTATCTACTTCCAAACAACAACAAAAAAACATATCCCCTCTAAAAATACTCCTTTTATAATTATTGAACAGATTTACAAATGTAATTAAAAATAATATATAGGCACCCATATAATTGCCAAGCTACCTACTTAACATATCGTTCTAAATGTTTTAATATTTTAAATGATTAAATTTGTACGTATCTATGTGGACAAGAGGGACATCAGTCAATTTAAAAAAAATCTGTAATGACGTTTTTCCTTAAATACATTTTTTTTAAATTTATTATTTGAGTAGTTTTTATAGTTAATTTTATTATAAAGTTTAAGCCCACCAAAATGGACGAAATCTATCGCAGACCGGTTTTGGGATTAAAATGTCAAATTTCAAAACAAGGATGAGCTTTACCGTATATAATTCTATATTTTATTCATGGTGAATTGATTGAAAGGGTAAAAATGAAAACAAAGGATAAAATATGGGATGTGCAAGGCGCATTTATGAGTGGAAGGGGGTGCATGGATCAGATTTTCTCGTTGCGTATGTTCACAGAGAAGTTTCTGACAAAAAAACAGAAACTTTTCTGTGCTTTTGTAGATCTACAAAAAGCATACGACAGAGTTGACAGAAAAAAAGTTATAGAAGGTGTTGTCTAAGTATGGTGTGAATACAAATCTTATACAGGCAATCGCATCGCTGTACGAGGGAAGCGTTGCATGTGTTAGGGCAAACGGTGATTTTACGGGGTGGTTTGACATCACAAAAGGTGTTAAGCAAGGCTGCGTAATGTCACCGTGGTTATTCAATCTATACATGGATAATTGTATGCAAGAATTGAAAGAGGTGGGCCTGGGCGCGAAAATGAGTAGTCTGCAAGTATGTTGCCTGTTGTATGCTGATGATGCGGTGCTGATTGCTAACAGTATGGAAGATCTACAGTCCCTCGTATCTAGGATGAACGAAGTATGTATGAGAATGAGCTAATGGTGAATGTAAATAAGTCCAAAGTCATGGTGTTTGAAAGAAAGAGTACGAAAACAGTATGCAATATAGTTTTGAATGATGAATACTCGGAGCAGGTCAATGAGTTTGTGTATTTGGGAAGTATGTTTACGAGAGATGGAAAGACTGATAGGGATATTGAAAGAAGGGTGAATGCAGGAAACTCCATTAACGGAGGACTGAACGGTTGGCGCAAACAAAAAGTTGTCCAAAGAAGCGAAGCTAGCAGTCCACAATGGAGTGCTGATACCAACCCTGATGTATGGCAGTGAGGCATGGAACTGGCAGAGGAAGGATGAAAGTAGACTGAATGCTGTAGAAATGAGATCTCTGAGACGAATGTGTGGTAAAACCATGTATGATCGAGTGAAAAATGTTGAGATTCGTAAAGAATGCAAGGCTGATGTAAGCGTAGTGAGCAAGATTAAGAAAGGGACGCTTAGATGGTTTGGGCATGTAGAGCGAATGAACGAAGAAAGGAGTGTAAGGAGAATATATGACGCGAATGTGAATGGAAGAAGAAGCCGGGGACGCCCGAGGAAGACATGTCACGATCAAGTGAATCAAATACTCGAGTCGGGCCATGTCGGAATAACAGAAGAGAATGTATGAGGCGTTGTATGAATGTGAATGAAGCAAGAAGTGTATGCCAAGATCGAGTTGTTTGGCGGTCCGTCCTCTCGGCCTACCCCTGCGGGGAAACGGCGTGATGGTTAGTTAGTTAGTTATTCATGGTAAATCATAACTTAGCACAAGTAATAAAATTATGTTCCTATTTAGAAACTTTAACTCCAAGAACAATGATAATATTTAAAATACCATTGTCAAAATTTTCGTATTGACAATTGATTTTCCAACGAATATATCTTATTTCTTTCAATAATAAGTTTTTTTATCTACGAAATAATTATAGAGCATAAAGTCACATTAATTAAGTTAAAATTTCACCAAAATTAGAAAAGATGATATTTAAAATACAAAACAAAATCGATATATAAATATTTCCACACAAATACAAAATAAAAATAGAGCTTTGTGACGTCAGATGCCGAGAATGCAACGTCACCAACTAGCAAAACGTGGTGTTTTTATAAGATGATTTTTTTTATTAACTTTTAAATAACGATTTATAAATTCTACGTGTAATTAATTATATACAATATAACTTATGTATCCAAAATTGGTGTTTGGTGATCTATATGATTTTTTTAAGCCATAATATTTTTCAGTGGAGTTCCTTTTTATGGAAAAATGATTTTGATAGCTAAATTCTCTCTCGTTCGATGAATGCTTCAAACATAAATAAATAAACGAACATACCATGATATTTCAAGCAATTTGCTGTGGCGCTATTTCCAGCCGATCTACTCGCATATAAGGCTGTTTTATAGTTTAATTATTACCTTTAGATTAAATATACCATAATTATTCGCTGGTCGGGTTAAAAACATGTTTTACCATTGATACTTTGATCTAAGTCTAAATAATGTATTTCCGTCGAACGGTTTTTGCTAAGTTTATCGAGAATATCGAAAAACTTGGCACAAGTTGCGATATTTTACTGGATATCTGTATTTTAACGTTTTAGTGAGAGAGATATTTGAGGTAGACATCAATACGCATCCTTCTTGGATTCAGACCTTGTCACAAAACACGAAATTGTGAAAAGAAACCAATAAAATGGTCACTATAAACTTTTTGCAAGTATGTCAATCTGTAACTAATGCAAAGGTGTTGGTTTTCCCTTTTATGTGTTTTTGTTTACAAGGGAAAAAAACGAAACGGTTTTTCAAAATGGGGTTGTGCAAATTATTAAATTAAATTATTATCATTAATTAATTGACGATAATAAAGTGAAGAGAATATGCGGAATATAGAGAAATTTTTATAACAACAACTGTTTACTCTGAACAGTTGTTATAAAAATACCCTAACACCGAAACCACTCAACTGCACTTAAAACACCTCACCCAACAATTATTTTTATTTTTTTCATCAATTTAATATAACGTAATTTAATATTTTGTAAATGAAATCCTCAGCACGGGAAATCCCAGTGAGGATATCATTATTTATTATTTTGTTATAAAAGAAAAGAAAATAAAACATTATTACAATTATTATTAAGACCGGTCAGTGCCTGAGTTGGCATCGCGTTTGGGTCTCACCCAGGCGTCGTGAGTTCAATTCCTCGGCTGGCTAAGTCCTCCATTACGTCACAAGCAACATCTTCCGCTTACTGTGATGGTAGTAGGAGATTTTCAAATATTTTCAGGTTATTCGTAGCCAGAGAATATTTGTCTCTCTTTAAGAAAAAAAAATATTATTATAAAAGTACATTCAATGTTTCATACAACATTTTCATCCAAAGGTGAGTCGTTCAACCATTTTAGTACCAGTCTGGTGAAACATTTAATACCTGTGTCGTATCAATCTTAATACATTTATGTGACAAGTAGTATAGAAGTACCTACTTACCTAATAAAGTCAATTCAACTGCTCGTTATAAATAAGTACTTTAATCATAATGTTAACATTAACATTGGTGTCACCTTTGTCATGTTTCAGTTCTATTTTCGATGGTTTTAAACGGCAAATTGAAGAGTTGCAGTTCTGCTACGGTATCTTTTAGGCCAAGGTTTCTCAACCGTGGTCCATTTGGCCCCTTTTGGACCACATATCATTGTAAAGGAAACATTCTTTTTGGGGGTCAGGATTAACTTCATGATATTTTGAATTGTACTGCAATGTAATAAAACAAAAAGTATTATAATTTCATATTTTTTTTATTTATTCCAGATCTTGTGGAGTGTGGTACAATCCCACGAATTCTATATAATATGATATGTACTCGTATATGAAAACATAATAAAATATAAAAATATTGTAAGGGTAAAATACAAACAAAAAAATGCTTCTAGAAATCTAAAACATCAGGAATTGGCTCCATCGCTTACAAATGGGACCCTGCCAGGAGTCCAGTGCTACCATCACAAAGGTGTTTTGACTCTTGGCTAGTCGCGCTCTGTTCTTGGCGATCTGTTTTTTTTTATTAGGGCTCGGAATCCGGGAACGCGCCCTCTGTAAACATCTCAATGGCACTGCAGTATCGGGACAGCCGGAAAAGCATTCGGTATCAATTGTTATATTGCACCTATATTATTTTTAGAGTTTCTTTATTCAAGTTATATAGGCTGGTTTAGTACGCATTGAAAAGTTGTCTTTTTGCTTCTGGGCTGTACTTGAAGAGTCTTCGAAAACTCATGTTTGATTTATTACACAGTGATCTTCTCTCTCGCTCAATATCTACATCATCTTTGAGCTCCGCTGTTATGATGTATCCTAAGTACTATATTTATGTTTCATTTAGGCTGGCTGGTAGTATTTTTGAAGGTTCTGTGAAAAGTTTTATATAAATGGACGCGGTAAATGCTAGGAATTTTCTGCAAACTCTGAGATAATACCAATTTTATGGCCTTTTCAGTAACATTTGCCTAAATACGATAATTTTTCGAAAATTGTTCATGTGATGTATTTATTACTAGGGCATCTTGGACTTCTTCTTCGATTCACTTGCGAGTCATTTAATATTCTCTCGACAGTACGTGTCCACAGCAACATTTCTCCCTTTTATGGTTACATCGGCCTTGCATTCTTTTGTAGATCTCCTTATTCGTGAAACGGTTATGCAGCCTCAGAAATCTCATCAAATGACTTTCATCCTTTATTTGCGCGACATTCATTAACCTGACACTTATTTCTCTGTCCATCTGTTATGCATGTCCAAACCCAGCATCTAAATAGTTGATTATGCCAGTCTTACATGATTTTCATTTTACCATCCATACGCTTTAGGGATCTTATTTCTAATGCATTTAATCTACTTTCATGAAAAAGGTTGAGAATATACGGTATAAGTTTAAGCCACAGTTTAAATAAACAGACTTAGTCTGTTTTCTGTTTACCGAGCCTGGGATCTTGGTTAAGTACATAAATATAGACTACCGTTGGCTATCGTATTATCTCTGGGACTTGTGGGAACACGGCAAGGCAATATTAATATGGTAGCAGGGTTTATCTAACACCATTAAGTCATTCACATCAGTAACGCCAACGTAAAAGGTTTCCTGACGCGGGCAAACAGAGGCAGGAATGTCTAGGTATAATGATAGACGTATTAACGCTGTGCCGACACTACTGACAACAATCTGCTGTTGACTGCGGTAAGTTTTATCGAGGCCTCTGAACGCTTGAGTTAGCAGTTGTTGCAGTTTTGTAGACAAGGCAATATTTCAAAATATGTGACATGAGAATTGACCAATTATTAAATTAAACTTCGACCTTGCGACACCTTTTCTCAAAGACTTAACTTTAACATGAACTGTAAATACTTTTTTTTAATGTTCACGCGAGTTCTGTGGTTATGTTGTTTTATGGTCCATTTTAATGGATACTATATATATAAGAAAAAACAAAAGCTTGCAAGTTGTTTGTTGTGCCTGGGGCTTGGGAAAATCATCCGAAAAGCTTAAAAAATTGATTAAACAATCAACAAATTTATTTATTTAATATTGTATCTATCCGAGTACGCCCCTGTTTCAGTTTGAACGTTGTCTCGTATCACGTTTGATTTTGTCACGACTAACACCTCTATCTTTAGACAGAAAAATAGCAACTTTTCACGTTCCTGAAAGTGATTGACGCTATCTTAATAATACATTTTGAAAAATGAAACTGATACATTACATTGGAGTATTTGTGCGTTTAAAGTACAAAATAAATTAATAGCTAGTAACCTCTAGGTTTTTACAAAGTCTACTAAATAAAGTTATCAGCGTTGTGAACAATTATTTCAAGTACATTTTCATCGTAAGCACCACTGTAAATTGAAACTGATGCGTAATAAAGAAGTGATATTTATATATTTTTTAAATTTTCCTTTTTTGATATATAAAATCTTTAAATGGGCTATCCCATAATTATTGGAAGCAATTTTATTGTAAAAGCAAATTTGATAAAGATTTTTTTTTTCATTAATAATAATGATAATAATTAAATGATTTGTACAGCGCCGTTTTTATAAAAAATCAGCTCAAGGGCGCTGTTGCATTACATTTGAGTAAAGTATTGTTTTGCTTTTAAATAATATGCACAAAGTAAATTGGTATGTGATGTTTTGTTCTGGCGATGAATTAACTAAAAATATGTTTATATCGCTTTCTTTGTGAGCAAAATGGAACAAGGAGACTGATGCATTACATTTTAATAATGTGTACATTTCTTTTTACATATAAAGTAATCGACATTCGCCCACTTGATTCTGATAACGATTTAAAAACAACTTGCTACAGGTGGGTGTACGATTTGTTTCAGACTAGTTTAAACCTAACAGTCAAATACGTCATACAATCGGAAAACAATTATTAATATCTAATGTGGTTTCAAATTTAACCAGGAACTAGTTAGCGGCTAACTGATAACCCAACATGATTTATCCCTTGACCGAAATAAGTAATGTCCCACCATTTAACAGATATGACTTCGGCCACTTAACAGGGCTGTTGCATTGTCTTTTTTTTCACTTCCTTAATATACGAAATGAATAATACATTATGAATCAAAAGATAAGTCGCCAAGTACTAAGTAACTCCAAGGGTTTGGTACTTAATGCGATGTATTTTTTTAACATTTAAAAAACCAAGACGGTTATGGCGACCACCCCATAGTCGAGGGGAAGGCTCTCGACTACCAATCAGGAGGCTGCGAGTTCAAATCCCGGCGTACCCAAATAATATATTTAATTAAATTGTAGTAAATCTCAATTAATTCACATTTTGAAAAAAAATACATAGTTTACTTGCGGCACTTTTGCGTAGTATTCACAAAAAAAAAAACAGAATTAAGTGCCGCGGGTAGAACACAAATCGGTCTGATTTTTTATGGAAAAATCTTTACATATGAGCGCAAAAAAGATTCAGACCTATAAAAACGGTTTGAAGTGTTATATTTCCTTCAAATTATCAAAGTTATTTTTTAAAAATTTTGGTTTTGGGTCTGAAAAAAGTTAATTATGTATGTTTTTGGGCGTTTATTTTTGTGCATATTTTCAGACATTTCAACTTTATCGCCACCTACTCAAGGAGAGCCAGGAATATTTCAGACACAGTATTGATTCATTCTGAAAACATAAGTGAAAAAATTGTTTTTTGTAGTTTCAGATTTATTCTTACCTTCAACTCTGCTGAGTACCTTTTAGTTCTAGCCCTGAGAGAGCCAAATAAAATACAACAATGTCCGCGCTCTGTCTCTTTTACACTGCCTGCATTTATTTTTATATTTAGTTATGTTGATAAAACATAATTACGAAGGCATATTCGATGTCAGTCTCACTGGAACAATTCCTGTGTGGAGACAGGCGTAGGAAGTACATAAGTTTTATAATTAACCAAACAAAATATAAGAACAAAGATAATGAAGAAGTTTTAAGATATTATATAGGTGCATGTAGGTTAGGTTGTATGCATATGTTATATTTTGGTAGTTTTATAATTAACCAAACAAAATATAAGAACAAAGATAATGAAGAAGTTTTAAGATATTATATAGGTGCATGTAGGTTAGGTTGTATGCATATGTTATATTTTGGTAGTTTTATAATTAACCAAACAAAATATAAGAACAAAGATAATGAAGAAGTTTTAAGATATTATATAGGTGCATGTAGGTTAGGTTGTATGCATATGTTATATTTTGGTAGTTTTATAATTAACCAAACAAAATATAAGAACAAAGATAATGAAGAAGTTTTAAGATATTATATAGGTGCATGTAGGTTAGGTTGTGTGCATATGTTATATTTTTGTAGTTTTATAATTAACCAAACAAAATATAAGAACAAAGATAATGAAGAAGTTTTAAGATATTATATAGGTGCATGTAGGTTAGGTTGTATGCATATGTTATATTTTGGTAGTTTTATAATTAACCAAACAAAATATAAGAACAAAGATAATGAAGAAGTTTTAAGATATTATATAGGTGCATGTAGGTTAGGTTGTATGCATATGTTATATTTTGGTAGTTTTATAATTAACCAAACAAAATATAAGAACAAAGATAATGAAGAAGTTTTAAGATATTATATAGGTGCATGTAGGTTAGGTTGTATGCATATGTTATATTTTGGTAGTTTTATAATTCAGGTGAGGGTAAAGGTAAAAATAAAAATTCAATTGCATATGTCTATAGACAAAGATAGATTCAAAATTGAATAGGCACATCTAAGAATGTGTTTTACAATAGTTAGCAATAATTGGACGACCTATTTTAATCATCCAAAGTTTCATTTTATGTTCAAATAAGTCAGTGTTTCTATTTGTCTAGTCGTAGCTGGTAATGTATTGTATACTTTGAACGCTATGTATTTAAAGTCTCTTTGTCCAAAAGCAGTTCTAGCAAAAGGAGTTCGGAGAAATTCTTTATTTTTGGTTCGTGTATTATGTATAGTTTGTGTTGATTTGTATTGATTTTTATTGTTTTGGTGCAAATTAACCAGAATGATTCCTGCAAAAAGCTGCTTTATGTCCATAACATTGATGATAATGAAGATCGTATCGGTGCTGGTAGAAAAAAGGAGTTTCAGAATTATTTTAATTTTTTATAATAAAATTGTGGACTTTACCTTTTTAGAATGATACCATATTCAATATGTGATTTCTATAGTGAGTAATATAATGATTGATATTCCATTGAATCGAAATGAAACGATGATAAAATAATATTTTTTATTAGAAATTTAAGGTCCGAAGGGATCTTAAATTTCTTTGGATCACGAAACACGCCCACATCTCATTTCTTGTGTTCTTCTTTATTCTATGTGTATGCATGAGTGCCCATACCGCAAAAATTGCGATTACCTACTTAAAAAAAAGTGTACCTATAATCAGGAGCGGCTCGTGACTTTTTAGTGTGCTGGAGTGCTAATATTTAAAAGGACTTCGATATTGTAGCCGAAACAGACTTTTGAAATTTCAAAAAATATAAATATGAAAATGTTTTTGATGGGGGGTTTAACTAAATGTTGGTCAATTTAATTCCCAACTTAAAAATCTTCGTACAAAAATTAAAATTTAAATTTAAATCATATTCGGCTACAACATCAATAATGGAGTTTTTTTCAATCTTAGCACTCTATTACGCGTATCACGAGTCGCCCCTACCTGTCGGCCACATTTTATTCATCATTTAATTAATATAACTTCCTCATTGAACTAAAATTAATTGTAATGTTTGAGCAAACCAATAAATAACCGTGTGCGTACTAAGTGACTCCGTTGGTTGGTTGCTAACGGTTGATTCTGACAACTCTGTGTGACTGAAACAATGCAGTGTTTGACCAATAAGTTATAAGCGGAAAATGATAATATTTGTTGTTGGTAGCGTGAGAAGTTTCTTAATTTTAAATTTGAGTGTTGACAATACTGGTTAGAGACGGACTTAACACGGTATTTTTAGGAATACGTGTTTGTCGGAGGCACGAAATAAAATTCTTCGAATAACACGGAGGTATCTGATATGTTGGCTGTATTATGAAATACATACAGGTATAACAAACGAAAATGAAGAGCGCTTTTTTGTTGTTATGCTTTTATTGACATAGGGACATAATTTATTTGACTTAAAAATCTACGGAGCAAATAATATATAGATATGCCCTAACACGCAAGGGAAGCTACCAAAAATAAGGTGGCGAGGAGCGAGCTGCGCGTGACTTCAATTTAAGTAAAACAGCAAATAAGTAAAAATAAGTTCAGATTGATTACAAAGATTGAATATTTTGTTAGAGTAGTTAATTTGCCCTTTTTATAAATGTTTTATAATGTGTTTACCGCAAGCAATATCACGCGAAACAAACGTGGATGGCAGTCTACTAGGCTGGTGGAGAAAAATGATGTCACGTGACTTTTGCTACCTGGCCGTCGAATTTTTTTTGTGTGTCTTTTTATAAGCCTGGAAAAAAATAAAGTATCAGACCTAAAAGAAATGTTTAAAGTGCAAAATCTCTTACTTACGTACCCTTTTTTCCGATATTTTCGTATTGTTCATTGTGGAAAATTAAGTTTTTTAGAATATGACCGTAAAACATGTTAATATTTATGCCTGAGCTTTACAAATTAAAATAAATCACGCGTTTTGGTAACGTTTTTCTGCGTAAATCAAAGGGGAATTTCGACCTTGTCACCACCTGCATAAGGAGCGCGTGATTTCGTTGGAATTTTAGCAAGTGGGGCCTTTAGTGAGAAATATCAGACACAATCGAGAGTTTAGTATTTTATAGTTCATATTATTTAGGAAAAATGATACCTATTTGATTTTAATAGTATTTAGACATTTCAAACTTTGAATGGCGACACAAGCGTATATAGGGAGTAGTTAAGAAATTATGGAATAGTTTTTATTTTAAAATAAACATACAGTCTGACATTTAAAAATTGAGGGCGGTGCGATTGTTTAAAAGGTTTTTAATGGCAACACCAAGATGGCTAATACGAAAATCAAAGTAAGTTTAAAAACCCAACATACCAAGTGCATATGTTTTACTTTAACCAAACGGTGGTCAGAAAGTAACGGTGCTTTCCGAAAGGAGATGATTCTACATCAAATTCTAAGATAATTTTATGTTTAAAGTTTTTTTTATTATTTAACACTTTTAAAGAAAGACAATTGTTTGTATTTATGAAATTTTATACACCGAAATACTCATGAAATACATCCAATTCACAGATCGATATTTTAATTTGAAAAAAAAACCTTAAGAAATGAATTATGATGTTTTGCGTTGTTTCTTTAAAACATACTGTCGAACGCGAATATTTAAAAACATTTTTATGTGAAGAACACATTTCAAACTCGAAGTTAGTAGTTTGGTGTTGCTATAGCATTGACATTCTGTTGTTCCAAAATAATAAATATCTACAATTAAATTCCATGGTATAATTACCTATAGTTAAATTTTATCAACGCAGGATTTGGCAATTACATTATATCATGTATTATGTGTTATTATGCTCTACGCGGGAAAATCACATAAAAAACTAAAGTAATGTTTAATTTCTGGTTCATTACTGTTGACAACTTCATAATTAAGTTCTTCTGAACAACGTTATTTTTTATGAAGCCAATTAATAAAAATGTGTAAATACAAACACGCATTGAAGACTAGCTCTTCCATTGACACTGCGACATATAGCGTATCAATCTGCTATAAAGCTGAATACCTCCATTCTGTTAAACCGGCATTTTATTCAGTCAGTGTCAGGTCTATCAAACGAAAATTCTTTGTAGCTAAAGAATTACCATAAAGCGTAGAATATACCTTTAATATTTTACGCTCTAGTGATAAGTAACAAATTACACTGACATCTATGTGAGAATTGAGGCTGCATTTGACCAATCAGGGCCGCGTTCAGGTGGCGAGTCGCGCTAGGCAAATGCATTAACCCCCCCCCCCCTCCGCAAACAACAGATGACTTTTATTTTTTAACAAAAAATATTATTTGCCATTCAGATATTTATGCAATGTAGAACAAGGGTGTATTTTTTTTGTGGTGCTAAAAGTGGCAAGCCTTATTAAGGACAGCCCCTTAAAATATTTTGTTTGCATCTCAATGTTTTAAAATTGAAAGTTACATCTTCCAGGGGCTGCCAAGCCGCTACCACATGTTTTATCCTCTTTCAAGTGGTTACTATAAATAAAGCCAGCGACTTGTAATATTGCCTGTTGAGTAAAAAAAGCGAGTTTAAAAAAAAACAAATTAATTAAAAAGTAATAAAAAATGTATTATAGTTCTGGAAAAAAAAAATTATGCAGAGCTATATTAAATGTATTATTTAGGTTCGTGCAGGTCTCGGCGGTGGATGCATCTCCCCACCAACTGCGTGGTGAATACCCCATGACCTCTCCAGCCGAACTCTCTCCACCCATCGCCCTGCACCGCAGTGGGAGGGATGGATTAATGCGCGTACATCACTCCAGAACACACTGACCCCCAGATTACTACCTGACCCCAAAGATGACAGGCCCTGAGAAAAAAATGATTCCTGTGTGAAGTTAATGTAAAATGAAAAAACAAGTTCGCCATGGCCGCAATTAAGAATAATTTTTTTTTTTTATTTCATAAGTTTGGTTGAAACATGAAAACTCCATAATTGAAGCCATAACTAACTGCCCAGGTTGGCTTGGCCTAAATTCGGTCCTGGTTCCAACAGAGGTAGTATTGAGTGTTTACCTATAGAAATGAGTTCTCACAGGTCTGGTGGTGGACCTAATGAACCTAATGATGCGGGTTCCCTGGAGAAGGTGGGGACCACTCTTACATTATTGTATCACAGGTATTGTAAGTAAAATGTATGTATAAAATGTTCATGCTGTGAACTAACCGCAATTACTGTTTTATGACTAGGCTCTGTTTGCTTGTAACTTTAATATCGTTATTATGCGCTTCTCGCATATTATGTAAAGATAAGAGAAATATCTATATTATTCTATAGCTTGGCGCCCTCGTGGCAGCCGGCTGCGTTTTGTAGTCGCTCCCGATTTACCTTGGAAGGATCGGGAAGTTATTAATTTTCCCGGTGTAAAAATAGCATAAAATAACCGCAATAATTTTTGGGTTGCATTTATAAAAATTACATAATTTTAGTGCTGTCGTTTCGGGCTTAAATCAAGTTTATAATAAAAAGCCAAATATTTTGAGTTGAAATCTGCTTCGTTCTTTCGAATTAACGCATTAGACATCGGTCACATCCTTAGAGTAATAATACATCTGGCGGCGGTCGGTCGAACACGTGCGGAACTAGTGAAGTGCGGTGGTTGTAAAAATATTGTATACAACCGGGAAGTGAACCCCAACAAGAACACCAGCTGGGGCGAGAACGAGCCTTTACCTACGTCATTGAGATAGTGGCCAAATACCTCAACAAGCACGACTTTGACCTGATCTGCCGGGTGCATCAGGTGGTAGAGGACGGGTATGAGTTCTTTGCCAAGAAGCAACTGGCACTGCAGAGAATTCGATAATGCAGGAGCAATGATGTCAGTGGACTACACGATGAAGTGCTCCTCCGGATCCTGAAGCCGGCTGACAAGCGCCTGGCCTACGTGCAGACGAACATCAATCCGACCCCTCACGCCACCAGGGGCGTAACCAAGACAAAGAAGATTTTGAGGCCCTCTGGATAAATCCCACCGGCCACCATCCTCCCCCGCCGCTCCACCCTTTTAAGAGTGTTCTGTGTTATTTATCCTAAAAATATGGATAATAATTCTTTGTCTTAGCTTAAATACATTCTTGAATATAATGGAAACAGTCACTCTATCATTTGTATTATCGTCTTGCAATATTAAATACATTCTTGAATATAATGGAAACAATCACTCTATCATTTGTATTGGCGTCTTGCAATATTAAATACATTCTTGAATATAATGGAAACAATCAATCTATCATTTGTATTAGCGTCTTGTAATATTAAATACATTCTTGAATATAATTTAACTTCATCTCTTTATATGGTCTATAAATAATGTGTAATGATGGCCTGTCCAAAAAAAAAATAAATAAATTATAATAAATTCATAGAATAGACGTAATATAAGAATAATATAAGAATAGGAAGTAATATTTGTACAGCGCCCCTAAGGTGATTTCTCACAAAAGCGGCGCTATAAAAATCATCCGATTATTATTATTATTATCAAGGTTATCTAATTTTTCAGGTATAAGAAGAGTGGAAATAAGACGATACATGGATCTGAGTGAAGGGGAAATTATATGTCACGTCCGCGGCTTTTAATTGTATTTCCTCTCTGCCTACCCCAGTGGAAAATGTTTATTTACTTTATGACCTTGATAACATTATCGATATTGTAAGCGGCGCCGGGCGTGCTAGCGATATCGATAGACTAATATCGACAGATTAGTTTGAAGAATGGATTCCGCTTAGTTGTTGATGGCCGTGCGAAGCCCTGGGGCATATTCGTTGTCCTATAAAGGGATGTATGATATATTTCTCTACGTGTCACAGTGAATCGATTAGAACGAGGTAGCTAAATATTTTTTTATATATTTATGATTTCAAATTGATTACTAACACGGTAAGACGCTCGACTCAAACTTCCATGCTTCGAAAAACTCCAGCCGCGGAATCATACCTAAAAAAAAACTTTCTTCAATCAATGGTTCAGTAATGTTCGTATATAATAATGTTTATTGACTAATTATGTTTAAAGTAAATAATAACGTAATTGTTAAATACTTAATATTGAGTTTTTCCTCTTGTTAAAACAAGGCAAATATTGACATTTTTTATGAATATCGCTTGCTGAATTCAGTTGACAGCTGTCATCCGAGAGAACCAGAACCGCTGTCAATCAAGAAGTCTTTAAGCCTAAGGAAAAAGATAAGGAGTCTTCCTTAAAAAAAGAAAGGAAATGGGCCTCCAGGTCTGTTGTTTTTTGTTGTTTTATTGTGTATTAAAAATATATCTTGGCCAAAAATGAGTTGTATAACTTATGGAATTGCTGTGTAACTATGTAGTAAGATATACAATAATAACAATAACAAAAAAAAACTTTAAAAATTTCAAGCCAACCTACTAAATGATATTTCAATTATTTCCCTTCCTGGAACTATTATTATAGATAAGATAAAATCGCAGTTCGAGATCAGAAACGTTAAATCAAAACAAAAACCAAAAACAAAACGAAACATTTTTTTTTTTTTTAATATTAATTACCTACAGCAAACTTAAACGTAGCACTTTAATTGAATAGAATAATTTGTCGCTATAACCCTGCATCTTACGTAGTCGAAGTTGCGCGAACACGATTGCGACAGCGATTTAAGCAAAGCGACGCATTAATAGACGATTTTGGTACCATTTTTGTATTTTTTTGTCTCACAGTGCAGGTCATATAAAAATTTCTACTTCAGCCATGTTGAAAAATAGCAAATACCGTCGCGTCCACCACGCGCGAAAATATCAAATCAATTGGTGATCGCGACGCTGAAGTTGACGCGCCCTTCGTCGCTTGTTCTTTGTCACGTAGGACCCTTCCAAGATATTCCAACCATTCGAAATTTTCGCACCACGTAACATCGCGTCGTCGTCGCATGTTCCTTCGCCCACCAGTAACAAAATTCAACTGATAAAATTAATAATGATCTTCAGGTTAATTACAAAGTACATTAGGAATTAAAAAAAAAAGGAATTTTCATTTGATTTATGTCTAGCTAAATTGTTTTAATCGATTCACTGTGCGTGCGTCCGGATTTTCCTTAAAACTTTGACCAGGTCAGGGTAACTTTGAATTAATGTTTTGTCGTAAGCAACTTTGTTCCCGATATGCGCCAACTTTCACATGTAAAACTTGTTCAGGCGTCGCTATAAATTACATCAAATTGCCGACATTATTTCACTTGCGCTTGAACAAGGGGTGGGCTCCGCGGTACGGTGTTCTACTTCCCCAAATCTCCCTACTCCACCCGCTGCTCCATCGGAAAATCGTGAATATATTAGTTTCGCTGTTGGCAGTCATAAACTAATTAAGTGATTTTTAGGACGAAATACAAAAAATTATACGATAGTGTCATTTTATAGAACGTTCGGAATCGATTGAATAAATTGACATCTCACCTTTTTAAGAAATGGTTCAAATATTGAATTTGGTATATAGCAGTGGTGTGTAAAGGCTGAAAATCTGTGCTCACCCTGAGAAAAACGAATTCTAAAATTACATTAAAACATATTAGAAAAATACGACAAATTTCTAATCAAAATGTATTTTTTTCCATGAATCTAATAAGACGCTCAGTTATTCAGATGGCCACAACACTCAGCGTAAGATGGTAATAAAATGTCCATATTGAAATATTCGATGCAAAACTCAAACCCGAACTTCAAAAACTATGCACAGCTTACCTGGTCATAGAGCAATGCACGTCACTAGTACATAGGTATAATGTATTTTAAAAATTAATCATGACGTGCGTCGCCGAGTGGTTAAGGTCCTCGGCTACGAATGCGGATTTCGCGGGTTTGAATCTTGGTATAAAATAAATAAATCGTAGTGAATTTATCTGTATTATTTCACATTAAAAAAGGAGTGAATTACTGTGTATTTGCGCCACGTTTCAGAGTTATAGGCACTCTCAGTATCGCCCTGAAAAAGGATCGCCATTCAGAATCGAAATATTGTTTTTTTTTTCTTCATTTTTTATGTGAGTCCCGGCTGCTCCCAATCATCTTACGTCAGTGAGACTATGGCATCCCCAATTGGGATAAGTTGAGAGGCTTAAGGTATTAAGGAGGGGAAGGAGATGGAAAAGTGGAAGGTTGAAAATTTCCTGGCTATTCAAATCTAGTCACCAAATACGGCTAGTCTTGGTGGTCTTTCAGGACGACACTGAAAGTATCTCCCGCTCTGAAACGTGCTGCAAAAATAGTATGTATTATTTTAAATGAATAAATAAAATATGAATAATAATGAATAAATAAAATTAATCAAATAAAATATATCTGCGAGCGCCGGGATTTGAACCCGCGGCCTCCGAATTCGTAACCAAGGATCGTAAGCACTCAACTGCGGAAGCCGTCGAAATTACTTGAATGCCATTTAAAATTACTTAAACCATGTTTGATAACCAGATCTGAATAGCCAGATACTTCCCAAATTCCACTACATTATGTCCTTCCCCTTCGCGCCCTCTTCAGCGTCCAATATACCCCAAGTGGGGATACCGTAGTTCCACTGCCTTCATAAAAAAATAAAATAAATGTGTTAAAAGTGTGTCCTGCTTACTCACAACGCTCGTGTTGTTCAGAAGCTTCTTGATTTCTAAAACGTCAAAATACAACACAGGTTGCCAGGAAGATAATTATGATTGTTAATTCCAAAATCTGATATTGCTGCCATGGAACTTTGTTTGCAAACAGCAGCCCGCCTTCTACTCTGAAGCAGCAATCATTATTATTATAATTTCTGCCAAATCCTTCGATAGCACCTGGATTCTCGGATACGTGTGAGAACAAAGGAACTGAACATTATATTATATGCTGCCAAAAGCACGCCGGTGAAAATAATTCAGAACCGTTTTTTTATTGTTGTTTTGCCTCTGTTTAACATCGGTACGTTAAAATAAAATATTGTTTTTTTTTTAAATAAAACAAATGATTCGCCTAAATTTTTTTACAATTTTGTTAATAATTCACATTTAACGACCCGTTCTCGTGTGATAAAATTGTCGAGTGTGAACAAATGTTGGACTCGCGTTTGGCGTGTTTCCCGACTGCGCGGTAGAGGTGAGTAAAATAACGAGAAACCTTTTTTCAGTAAAATTGGACGTTCCGAAACGGTTGTAATAGTGTGGCAGATTTTGGAAAAACCATTTTTTTTAAACGAGTAACTACTCCCGCAATAAACCCGCGCGATCTGATTCCAATAGAGCACAATTTGCTTATAACGTCTTCGCCCGAAATTTCGTCGCTGACCGTTGCTACGAAATGCATACAAAACAATTAATCGCTCTTTCGCGATACGCCGTAACCCGTTCCTAGATAAACGCTTTCGCGTTAAATGCTTCCGTTCGAAACTCCGTCGCTGACCTTTTGCACTCGCCGTTTTTTTCTCTACAGTTTTGAGTAACTGTTTATTTTGAGAAACCGAACCTGTTTTGGTTTTTTAATACATATACTGACACGCACACCTGTACTGTACCGAGGTGCGGTACAAGTGAAAATAATATATAATTCCAGGAAGTGTAATCTACACTAAATTAAAAGAAAACTGATGTCGCTAATTTACGAAAGACCTTTCGACTCCTAGGTCCCAGAGAGGCCAATGAATGCTAAAGAAATAATTTCTAAGTTTTAAATCGTTTGACCAATATCACTAGAAGGAAGAAAAATTAAGCTTAGTTCGGTCATTTACCTCCTCGATAATTAGAGCGATAAGAAAATGCACATAAATAAGTTGGCAGCATGTGACCAAGCCACAAAGATAGTAATATATGGTAAAGATAGTAATATATACGGCCTCCATGGTCGAGGGGTAAGGCTCTCGACTACCAATCCGAAGGTCACGGTTTCAAACCCCGACGTGTGCAAGTAAATTTTTTTAAATTAATTTGTGTTGTCTCACAATTAATTTAAAAAAAATAATATATAGTATATTTGCGCACGTTCCAGAGTGGAAGATACTCTCAGTATCGCCCTGGTGAAAGACCACCATTCAGAATTGAAACGTTGCTTGAAATGGCTTTTAGCCGTGTTTGGTGACCAGATCTGAATAGCCAGGTATTTACCCACCTCCCTCTTCCCCTTCTCCTTCCCCTCCCCAATACCTCCAGCCTCACAACATTCCCCAATTGGGAATGTCATAGTTCCACTGGCTCCAGACGGTTGGGAGCAGTTGGGACTCTTGTGTGGTATTAATATAAATATATATATATATATATGTACTGAACTACTTGAACCATCAGACAAACTAGACAAAAACACACACTAATCCTCCCTCACTGTAGCACTAAATCAAAACAAAATTTATTCACAGCGCTTCACATATTTTTAACACTTCATATACCGAGTTTGACTTATATAACTCAGCACCTCACAACTTCAAACTTAAAATCAATTAATAACATTCGGACAATACATTTTACTATACAGCATAGTGATCCATTCCCTCCCCCTCCCTCCCGCCTTTCCATTTCCATAGGCTGAACTTGTAACTTTTTTGAATTTACTAATAAAGACACTTGAGAGCCTATTATTGGTTCTGTTTTTATATATATTTACCATACTTTATAAATATTGGAACTTGTTGGTATTTTGTTGGAATAAAAAATAAAATAAATTAAAGAGCATCGAAGGTGTTTAAGTAATAATAATTACCATATTCTGAATTTGCCAACCATATTTTGGAAAGTAATCATTCCTTTGACATAAATAACGGTTTAAAATCTTTACATACGAATACAACTGATTTACAAATAGGTAAATTGAAAATTATAAAAAGTGTTAATAGTCAATTAAATATTATTAATAATGTTTTTTACATATTGTTTTTTTTTTAAATAGCTTATCTCTTATTATTGTTTATTTTTTTCAATTAACTTTACTTTTCTAATTCATTACTCACCTACTTTCATCACTTATTGTCAATTTTTATTTATGTATGTAATTTGTTCTTTTTGCTTTTTATTTTTAATATTTTGTTTATCCTGATGAGGGGAGCTTTGCTTCTGAAACATGTAGATATTTATGTATTAAAAACAGTGGTTTAAACAAAGCAATTAATTTATAAAATAGAATAGGCCAACGTGACAAGATTTTTTATATAGATAAAAAATTATACCTTCATCTTCCCGATCTCCTTCCTTTACAGCATTCTTCAGATTGGAGACGCAATAATGCCATTGACTGCGAACGGTTAGCACACTTTAGCGGAGTAATCAAAAAAAATTTGAACACTCTATAAACGATATCGTTCGGATTTTTTTTTTGCATTGAAAGTATTTTATTTTATTTTCTCACTGTATGGGGAGCGACCTGCCTTGAAATTCCAATGGCCATTTTCAGACCGAGCAATTTTGACAGTTTTATTGTTATTTCGAAAAAATGGAATATTAACCCACGCTAAATGCCAAAAGAACTCTATTGTATGAAAATTTTATACGAGCTCAAAAATGACCCACCATCGAAATACGCGTATAACCGCGAGCCTTCGTGGTTATTTTGTGCGGAGTGCTGAAAGGATCGATGTTCATTTACGCACGTTACATAATAATTATGTAAAACTGAATGTCATTTCAAAATAATGTATGGACAGAATATTGAGGCAATAATAACGCCATTCGATGATACTGTGATTCCATGCCACATTTCCAACATAGTTCCACTTGTGGTTAAAGACTGTGTTTATACGTTAATAATCAATGGCATTACAAACTTATAGATACGTCCCTTGACTCATTCGCTAATGGTCGATATACCAGGTGGTGAGAAAGGGATGACTTCGAAATATTTTTGAAATGTTGGCAAATTATGAGAAAACCAACCGTTATTTTTATCTATTAATTGATAAGCTAAAGTTTTTAAGACAAGATTTTTGTGCATAGCGCAAAGGGTAACAATTATTTTTATAAACAATAACTATTAGCCTGAAACACTCATTCAAATTGAAAAAACCTCCCGAGAAAAGATAAATGTCGCCGACAGGACTCGAACCTGCACCCTTCTGATTGCCGGTCAGATGCTCTACCGTTGAGCTACGTCGGCTTATCGCAAACCCGCCAAGTTAATCAATATATACTAGTGTTTCATTTAATAATTACTGTTTTTATTATATTTTCACCTGTAAACAACCAACTTTATTAGTATGAGAAAGGCTTGTAACGGCTAAATCCCTCAATAGCTTGAATTGAATGAAACACTAGTATATATTGATTAACTTGGCGGGTTTGCGATAAGCCTACGTAGCTCAACGGTAGAGCATCTGACCGGACATCAGAAGGGTGCAGGTGCGAGTCCTGTCGGCGACATTTATCTTTTCTCGGAAGGTTTTTTCAATTTGGATGAGTGTTTCAGGCTAATAATTATTGTTTATAAAAATAGTTATTTTTATCGCTTAATTTCTGGTAATTTATTTTTATTGTAATGTCTAATTACTCTTAATATAACCTGAAACTTCAAACAATTAGTAACATTTTTGGGGTTTTAACGTGCAGGTATATATTATACATATTTATACGTGAGGAGTATAATTCACCTATTTCGTCCCCTTTGTATAAGTACACTCTAACAATATAGAATGGCTTCAGCACAAATTTCTTAGGTATTTTTTCTTTTACATGAATACCGCACAAGAGTCTCAACTGCTCCCAACCGTCTGGAACCAGTGAGACTATGGCATCCCCAATTGGGAAATGTTGTGAGGCTGGAGGTATTGGGAAGGGGAAGGAGAAGGGGAAGAGTGAGCTGGGGAAATAGCTGGCTATTCAGATCCGGTCACCAAACACGGCTAAAAGCCATTTCAAGCAACGTTTCAATTCTGAATGGTGGTCTTTCACCAGGACGATACTGAGAGTATCTTCCACTCTGGAACGTGCGCAAATATACTATACATGATATTAAATTAATTAATTGTGAAACAGCACAAATTAATCGAATAAAATTTACTTGCGCACGCCGGGATTCGAACCCGCGAACTTCGGATTCGTAGTCGAAAGCCTTACCCCTCGACCATGAAGGCCGTCAAGGTATATAAATTTTAAACTCAAAATTACAATTGAAATTTTTAATTATGTAAGTTTGATCAATCAATTGCACCTGATTACGGTGTCTGACGGGAGAGTTATGTCAGACCTAGTTGTATTATATAGAATCATTAACAATAGATTGCATGATCAAGGCAAAAGGTTTGGAGGTGTTGTTGATGTATTTGCTGACTCCATGTATAAAGCGTAATCCATACCAGCACTTTGATGAATCCTACAATGTGTAGTTTTGTAGCTTGGATAATGTAGCATTTACGATTTGTGTTGTAATATTGTTTTGGTTTTCTATTTTATGTCACTGTTAAATGTTTGAAAAAATTGTTTATTACTTTATGGCTTAGAATCTCTGTGTACTTGTAATGTTGAACTCGGAGCTCGAACTTGAGGCAAATGAAATAATGTGTACTTACCAAAGTAAGAATCGTGGCTCCCTTATCGATTTGTCACAAGAACCCCTATTTTCGATTTGTTATACTTAACTAAGAATGCCGTTTAAATAAAATATTTTATAAATTACGTGTAATAAAAATGTAATTGATAATACTTATATTACGTTAAAAAATTATTAATTATTAAAAAAAACATTCGTTTTGTCACTTTGGGGTGGATTAAACGAATAGAATGTCACAGATGTCCATAATAAAATAAAGGGACCCCTTCACACACATATTGCCAACTTATGTTCGTTCGTCACCTGTGAAATCGGTCTCTAGAAACCTATTCAGTGGCATCGTATTTTTACCATGTACGCTAGGGTGGACCTGACATCTATATATATATATATATATATATACGCATTAATGTAATATCGTTCTCGGGGGTCTCAGAAGTAACTTATGGCTAATTCGATTATGATCTCATTTTCAATTGTATGTTTGGTCCTCTGCCGACGCTTGAACAATGGATAATATTGGCGAATTTAGTGAAAAATGTACGAATTGATAACAATTTTCTTTCATAATATTCATGGTTCAACAGCTCATCACATAAGCGTGCCAGACGTTAATTTCTGTTTAAAATCTATAATCACGCTTCAAAAAAAATCTTTATCTTGTACTCCGGCCGGTTAAATGCATCGGCTTCGCATCCAGATATCGTGGGTTCAATCATCTGCCTAAGTCCTCCAAATTGCGCAAACAACATTTTATGCTTATAATTATTGAAGTAGGAGGAATTCAAAAAGTGTTCTGGTTTATGGAAGACCAAAACAGTGTGAAATTATTTTTATTCGAGACCGCAACTGAGACCCTTGAAGCTTTGACGGCTCACCCTAACGAACGCGCCTTCATAAGAGCGGACAAAAAACATATTTCGCAACCGAATGGGTTTTGACGATTGCTATCTTAACTGCCAATGATCATTCGTGTGAGGTAACAGTTGGAAATATGTGTAGAATACGCGAGAAGTGCCTTTTATAGGCCTTCCACACGACTGGTTTGCCCGATACTAAAAAGGCCATGACGTCGAAAGGTTCGATCATCCGGTTGTCCTTTCCCAGAGTTGGTAGACTTGACTTTAGGGAAGGAAGACCGGATGGTCGAACTTTTCGACGCTATGGCTTTTTTAGTATAGGACAAACCAGTCGTGTGGAAGACGTATTACTACCAAAAACGACAATATTAATGTGTTAGTCGGCAAATTAATGTTTTAATCATAGCATTGCACTGTAGATGTAGTCACAGATGACACTTAAATCTTTGTGACCCGGTAATTCTATTGCTGTTTTAGCTCGTTAAACTCGCTATCAGAGATATTTACGTTCGTTAAGCTTCTCTATGCTAGACACCCTGACAAGATAAGCCGAGTGAAAAAATACTGAAATACCAGGCCTATATTATGACACGTATAATATTTCACTTCGTCGTCATGTATGACCGAATAAATAGTTAAACAATATTTCCATACAGCTCAACAATTATTCTATCTCTGCAGTCACCCAAAAGAGGAACTAAATACGCATGTTTTTATTATTCGATTGTCAAAATAATTTTAATCGGTTTTTTTCTAACTCTGTTGTTTTTATTTTCATGATATAATGTGATATAAATGGAAAAACTTTTTTTTTCAAGGTTTAGCATTCTTAGACATTAAGAAGTTCCTCTAAAAATTCCAGTATTCAGACGAGCCACGTTATTAGCCAGTTTTAGATCTGTCGTCAGCTTTACGATTTTTTTTTTACGTTATTTATAAAATACAATTTAAGTCCTGCTAAGCCAATTAACTTAACTTGCCAACAGGTGCTTTCCTCTTATTGGTTGAGTAATATAAATATAAATATTTAATATTCACGAAACATATCATTTTCAATTCACAGTAATGCTTTATTGTATAAATAATAAATAAATAAATAATATTTCATAATAGTATACAATAATTGATATATACTGTATATTGTATGGATATAGATAAAAAATAATTAATAATAATATGTAATAATTGGTATACGAGGTGTGTTCAAAAGAAAAGGTGAATTTAGAATTTTTTCGAAAAGTATTTACTTATTCATCAATATCCATTTTCTCCCCTTCAAAGTAATCCCCCTCAGATATAATGCACTTATGCCAGCGCTTCTTCCAATCCTCGAAGCACTTCTGGAATGCGCTTTTCGGTATGGCCATCAGCTCATTCTTCGATTCTGACTTTATCTCATCAATTGTGGCAAAACGCTTTACTTTCATTGGTCTCTTCAGTTTCAGGAATAGGAAAAAGTCGCAGGGAGCCAAATCTGGTGAATACGGTGGTTGAGGCATGATTACGGTGTTGTTTTTGGCCAAATAATCACGAACAAGCATTGATGTGTGAGCTGGTGCATTATCGTGATGCAAAATCCATGATTTATTTTTCCACAATTCCGATCGTTTGAGCCTTATTGCTTCACGCAAACGTTACAAAACTTCCTTGTATGTATGCCTTATTAACTGTACGACTTGTTGGCAAGAACTCATGATGCACCACGCCATTGTAATCGAAGAAAACGGTGAGCAAAACCTTCACATTTGATCGAACTTGGCGTGCTTTTTTCGGTCTTGGCTCTTCTGGCCGCTTCTATTGGGATGATTGGGCCTTGGTTTCGACGTCATAACCATATACCCACGTTTCATCACCAGTTATGACCCTTTTGAGCAAATCTGGATCGTCGTTAACGTCATTCAACAACTCCTGAGCGATACTGATGCGACGTTTTTTTTGCTCTAAATTTCGGAACAAACTGCATGAGAAAATTGCATGGCACGAGCCGATTGATATGCCAACATCCTCTGCAATTTCCCTAATAGTGATTCGACGATTTTTCGAAACCATTTTCTTCACTGTTTCGATGTTTTCTTCGTTTGTTGACGTGGTTGCAACTCCAGGACGCTCATCGTCATTAACATCTTCTCGGCCTTCTGTAAAGCGCTTGTACCACTTATAAACACTTTTTTGAGACAAAGTAGACTCACCGAATGCCACAGTCAACATTGTAAGTGCGTTGGAGCACTTTATTCCATTTTTAACGCAAAATTTAATACATATTCTTTGATTTATTTTTTTCAAAAGTAAAAAATGGAAGAACACACAAAAACGTAACTAACCTTTCCATTTATCAAAAACAAACCACTAATCCAAAATGGCTGATAATGCTAACATATGATAAACATATGTGTACCAACAAAACAAAAAAAATCGATAATCGAATGTACACAGCCCGCGAAAATTCAAAATTCACCTTTTCTTTTGAACACACCTAAATAAATAACCATTAATAATAATATAATATATATATATATATATATAGAAGTTAGTGAACAGTGGAAAAAATATTATTTTTATATAATATACTTCAAATTTATTAATAAAAAATATCTCAAATACTATCCAACCAGCTTTTTATACTAATAATAAATAAATAAAAAAATATTTTAAATAAATCGGGTATCTATAAATTAATTTGTAACGATTGTAACTTTTTTTTATATAGGAAAGACTTCATGAAATTTTAATACTAGAGTTAAGGAGCACCTAAGGTGTTTAAGTAATAATAATTATTCTTAATTTGCAAACCATATTTTGGAACCGAATCATTATTTTCACATAAATAAAGACGGAAAAGAATTTGACTCATTTGAACAAGAAATAGTACAAAATATAGATAGGTCCGCGATCGATCGAAATATCTTCGCGATCGACGCACTGGCCATCCCTGATATGTATGTAACCTTGGCAGGTTAAATTTTTGCACTGGAACATCAATAATCTATCATATATCTGTCTGTAAATACTGGGGACAACTTACAGTTTTACAATAGCGGTGTAATCCATTTGAATTTGTTTCAGGTTAGTTTTAGTAATATTTCCCCATATTGTTAGTTCATATCTTACAAGAGATTCAGCCAGTGAATATAGTTTATTATTTTCACTGATTACTATATTTGAATATTTTTTATAATACTGATTATGTGCAATGAACAAATCTTGCGTATGTAATTTAATGTTAACATTAAAACTGTAATATCTTCGTTTCGACTGTTTCACATAGAAGGCACTGTCGGCAAGACAGTAAAGTAGTGATACCTGAGAACCTCTCGAGGTCAGACATACAGATTATTACTATTGTATTTGAAGGAGAGCTTAACTTCCTTGATCTTCAAATCCGTTACACTGAGATTTCATGTATCCTTTTATTTATTAATAAACTAACTGTTTGTTTTACCGGAGTATTGTTTATCAAGAGATAAATGCACAACGAAACCAATCATATTTTACTTGTAGACTATAAATATGGGAAAGTACCTACGGAATTAGAATAGTGGGCCAGATGGAATACCTGCCCTGGTGTTGCAGAGGTGTGCTGCAGAAATTGGTCCTATTTTGACAAATCTCTTTAAAATGTCCCTGAAATGTGGCTCTGTGCCCTCTGGTTGGAAAAAAAGTGGTCATTCATCCCATACCTAAGAAAGATAACCGCTCCAACCCAGCAAACTACCGCCCCTTCGTGATCATATCAGTTCTGTCGAAGGTGATGGAACGTGTGATCAACTATAACCCGCTCGCATACCTCGAGAAGAAAAAAGTTATTAACGACCGTTAGTATGGATTCCGGCGGAACCGCTCGTGTGGTGATCTTCTCGCGTATATGACGCGTGTTTGGGGGCGGTGCCTGGGACGCTACAGTGAGATTCAAATGGTCTCACTGGACATTTCTAAGGCCTTTGACCGGGTTTGGTACCGAGGACTTGTCAACAAACTGCCTTCTTACGAACTTTCTATATCCTTGTGTACGTGGATTGCCGACTTTTTGAGGAAGAGCTCGATTCAGACGGTTGCTGACGGTTTCATCTCTTCCTCGCATTTAATAAATGCTGGCGTCCCGCAAGGATCGGTTCTGTCTGAGACATTGTTTTTGTTGCACATCAATGACCTTTTGCCATGTGCACCAATCTATTGTTACGCGAATGACAATACAGTCTATGATAGCTTTTTGTTTGTCAAGCCCCCAAAGGACACACAAACTCCAACGCCTCGGAGGGCTATGAAGCAGAGAATGGACGTTTACCTTCAGAGGGTCTCCTCTTAGGGTATGAATAACCTCGTCGAATTTAATGATTCAAAGACCCGATAATGTCTGATTACTTTTAGAAGAGATCTAAATCACAATCTAGTCTCCTTTAGTGGAAGCAATCCTCCCAACAAGCCCTCCATTGATATGCTTGGCGTAACCTTAAGTGACCAGCTCATGTATAGGGGCTCCATCGAAGTCGGAGTAAAGTTAACCTCTCAGAAACTGGGCATATTATAGAGACCCGCAGATACTTTAATAGTACACAACTGCTGACCCTGCATAAATCGCAAGTGCGCCCCACTTTAGAATTTGCCAGCCACCTCTGGTCGGGAGCCCCAAAATATCTGAAAAAACCCTTGGATCTGTGCAGAAACGGGTGGTCTGTTTGATAGATTCACCTATCTTAACAAACGGACAGCAATCTTTGGAGCATACACATCAGGTGGGAATGCTGTCTCGTTCTACCGGTATTTTAATGGATGATGCTTTGAGGAACTGGTGTCATTAGTCCCTTCGGCACCGGTGCATAGTCGGGAAACACGCCAAACACACGCCCAACATTTGCACGCCGTTGACATTTGTCACATGAGAATGGGTCGCTTCTACGACTCGTTCTTGTGTTCAACAGCTCAGCTGTGGAATGATCTGCCGACCTATGTGTTTCCTCCATCCTATAACATGGGTCTCTTAAGACCCAAGTCCACTCCTTCCTATCCTCTAAAAGACCCTCCACACAGCATCCCCAAAGGGTTAACTAATAAGGCCATGAAATTTTTGGGATTTATTTTGAGAACAGTCAAAGATTTCAAATTAATTAACTCCTTTAAATCACTGTTCACTGGATTGGTGAGAAGCAATTTGGAGTATAATTAGACAATCTGGGCTCCATTTTATAAGATTCATCAATAAAAAATTAAGAGAGTGCAGCATAAATTTCTTCGATTTATTAATTACAAGTTGGGTATTCCAATCGAAAATCTTAATTATACATTTTTAATGAAGCTAGTTAACCTAAACGATTTATCATCTAGGCGCACAGTGAGCGATTTAGTATGTCTCTTCAAAATAGCAAATGGCAGATTGGACGCCCTAGATTTAACGAGCCTTATTACCCTGCATGTACCCAGCCGTAACACAAGACAGAGGGCTGTGTATAACAATCCAGCGTCTTCAAATAATTATTTCGAGAACTCTCCTATTCAAAGATTGCACAGACTTGGTAATGAGTTCAGTTCAATTGATGTTTACCGTTACAACACTTTGTCCAAGCTAAAAATCAGTTTATTTGAATGTTTTTATTAAATTTATTAGGTTTTTTTTTTCATGTGCATCGTTTTTTATTACAATTTTTATTATTACCTTCTCACTTCTTTTATACTTATGTTATTATATTATGCACTAAACTACTTCTTATACTCTTTTGTACAACCTGCTGTTATAATGTAACCACAGGATAAACTATTATTCATTGTGATAATTACGCTGTAACTACATACTGTTATATTGTATCTACTTACTTCTTTTACACCTATTTATTATTTTATATGTACATTATTGTATTCCCTTGTAAAACTATGTGATAAATGTATCAACATGTAAAAGCCTTCTAGGCGTGAATAAATAAATAAATAATATAGGCCTTGAGCGAAATTATTAACCTCACGGTCTCCTGAGTGGTATTACTGTAAACAAAAACAAAAAAGTTTAAAAAGTCGTTGTTCCAAATAAAGTCCAAATCTAGGAATTGTTTTGCACTGGCGGCATCCCCAATTTCCATGCAATATCCCACCTGCAAAGATATTATTGTAAAGCAGTATATTTTTTCATTTGTTAGAGAAGTAAAAAATAAATTAAATGAAATTTTTCCTTTTTGGTTCGGAGCTCATCTAGGAGATTCTTTATCACTTCCTCCTCTTTGCAATACCCCCTTTTACCCAATGCAAAATAATATTACTGAATGGGAAACATATTCGTCCCAGTAGACACCTGAAAGAAATTCTCCACATTTTCACTCCCATGCATTGTATTCAAAAAAGAAATTAACGAGAAAAAAAGCGCTTAACGTTGTGGTTATTTTTTGCGCGTGTAAAATTGTTAATGCGTGTAACGCCGTTTGGCGCGTTTTTCCGGCTGACATAGAAAAGGCGTGAACAGAATACAAATGGCGGCCGTTCCATTTAATTTGACAATTTAAAAAAATAATTAAAGTAGGTACCTCCGCTTTGCGAGGCTAGTAGGTGCCCTTACATATGTGGCAGCCAGTGAAGAGGTAAACTGATGGAAATGTATTATGGGGGTGTCCATGTGCCGGAAGTAAGCTCAATTTTTGTTTACTTTTGATGAAATTGACACATTTTCAAATATCGGAATTCATTCTTGAATAGCCTTTTAAAAAAGAAGAAGAAATAGATAATCTCAAATACTCTTGTAAAAAATATCCTTATAACTTCAATTCACCCAAATGCTCCACACTGACAAAAAAGAATCACATGAAATATTAGGGCATAACAATAGATCAACATATTAAACGAATATGAAAACTCTACTGCATATTTCTCAAACTAAAAAAATATTAACACAATCAATTCTACAATATGGAATAATAGGCTGGAGAAGAGCATATAAAAGAAACTTAGCCTCACTGGTAATAGTCCAAAGAACACTCATTAATATGTATATTTTTTAACCATCTGATTATTACATCCGTGAATTATACAACGAATTTTAATTTTTAGATTTAAATAGAATACACCAAAAAAAAATCATTACTTCAAATTCATAATGAAAACCTAAAATTTGGGACATTGAGCAGCAGGCCGAGAACCACAGGACAAATAATAATCCTTAAACTTAATACGACAACAGCTCAACACCATCACACATACTCAGACATAAAATGCTTTAACAAACTCCCTAAAGAAATACAAGCTAAAAAAAATTATGAAATTTTCAAGAAAAAACTTAAATACGCTTTACAACAAACTAATTTTAGGTGCATATTATATGTTAATATGTAAAAAGTGTCTTTATTTATATACATATATTTTAAAACCTAAAAATGTTCTTTAAATTTCTTTGGAATTAGTATACGAGGTATGTTCAAAAGAAAAGTTGAATTTTGAATTTTCGCGGGCTGTGTACATTCGATTATCGTTTTTTTCGTTATGTTGGTACGCATAAGTTTATAATATGTTAGCATTATCAGCCATTTTGGATTAGTGGTTTGTTTTTGACAACTGGAAAGGTTAGTCACGTTTTGTTTTTATTCCATTTTTTACTAAAAAAAAATTTGTAAAAAATCGAAAAACATCGATTTTTTGGATTTTTTGAAGAAATGCTGATAAGGACATAGAAAACAAAGCAAATCTAAAATTTCACTTCAATCGGACTAATGATGTCCCAGAAAACGGCTGTCAAGTTCCGACCAAAACTAGGAAATTCCACCATAGGATTAACAATTATTAAAATTTTTCCTAAAAACAATCATTTTTTTGGATTTTTCGACGAAAAGCTGATGAGGACATAGAAAATAAAGCAAATCTAAAATTTCATTTCACTCGGACTGATGATGCCTTAGAAAACGAACCTAAAATAAAAAATCGAAGAACACACAAAAACGTGACAAAACTTTCCAGTTGTCAAAAACAACCACTGATCCAAGATGGCTGATAATGCTAACATATGATAAATATATGTGTACCAACATAACAAAAAAAACGATAATCGAATGTACACAGCCCGCGAAAATTCAAAATTTCACCTTTTCTTTTGAACACACCTCGTATATGCATCAGTGGCGCGCAGTCTATAATGGCTGAGCCGTAAAATTAAATTTCCAACCAAAATGTATTTTTCCCCTAAGTAAGGAACTTTATGCTCATTCATTCAGTTAGCCCCACAATCAGCGGAATATGATAATAAAATTGCCATTTTCAAATATTCAATGCACATTAACATGCGAACCGCATACAGTCTACCTT
>JAHDVE020006044.1:0-11276 GCA_022606495.2 Halesus radiatus | reverse complement strand
CCCATATCCTTCTTCTCCCACTACCCCGAACCACACAAAATACCCCAATTGGGTATGCCATATAGTCCAAGATGGTTCAGACGGTTGGGAGCAGTTGGGACTATTGTGCGGTATTCGCATATTTTTTTATCCTTGTTCCGGTTTATTAAAAAACAAACGTTAGATCAATGAGATAACTATGGAGAATACTTCATCATGGAAAATGATGATGATCTTTATAAGGTCGTTTATTGGATTCTGATATTGAATCTGAAAAGAAATATATAAAAACATTAGTAAGTATCAATATTTTTTCATAGTATGCAAAGAGCACATGAAATATTTGGATAGGTACTCGTATATGCCACAGAAAAGTACCGATAGTGGAATTTCTTGCAAAGAAATTGTGGAACTGTAACAATTTTTACCCGGTCTTTGTCTTCTGAAACAGGAATAAGAGTAGGGCCAAAATTATATCTGCAAAGTTTTTGATAGGTATCATAAACGAAAGATGATTAGGTGAACGGGAAATTCATAAATCTCTTCGAATACTCTGCAAGAAAATACATTAGTTGCCAGCAAATTCAATTTTTATCATATAATCCACCCTTAACAGCAGTGGCGAGCAGTCTATGTAGACGACCTACCACAAGAAAAACAGTAACCCATAGTGAGAAATTGAAAAATGCCATAAATATCTAATCTAAGAAATAGGTAATAACTTATACGCTTATTTATTCAGTTGGCCACAAAAATCAGTGAAAGCTGATAATAAGATATCATTTATCAAATATTGAATGCACTATATTCATACTAGAACATGAAAAATTACACACAGCCTACTTTTGATCATAGAGCAATACACACCACTGATGCATAGGTAGGTTAGGTTAGATTTGAAGATACGCAAGATTACGACAGATTAGGTTATGTAGGGCAAGATTTGCGGTTTGCTAAGATTAGGTTAGTTTAACAACTTATTGTTGTGTATATTAAAGTTCATCATGTAAACGAGCGGATATAATTTTGGGCCTTGGCCCAAATTCGGTTTTCTTACCACTAAACAATGGAGGTGGTTACCTGGTAATTGTATATTTAAAACTTCAGATCTTTTAAAAAAATTCAAACCATTTAACATAAACAATATAAATTCGGTTGTGATGCATGTACTCGTACGTAACGATCTAATTAAAAAAAATTAAATAAATTATTAAACAATAAAGGTACTTTCGGTTATGATGTGACGTTTTGTATGTACGTAAGATTCTAATTCTAAAATTTAAATCAATTACTAAACAATATAATTTCGTAAAAATACCTAAAAGAGGAAAATTTACCGTATTTTTTATTATTTTTTATATGGATACCCCACAAGAGTTCCAACTGCTCCCAACCATCTGAAGCGAGTGAGACTATGGCATCCCCAATTGGGGAATGTTGTGAGGCTGAAGGTATTGGGGAGGGGAAGTAGAAGAGTAGAGGAAGGTGGGGAAATACCTGGCTATTCAGATCTGGTCACCAAACACGGCTAAAAGTCATTTCAAGCAAAAGTTTCAATTCTGAATGGTGGTCTTTCACCAGGGCGATACTGAGAGTATCTTCCACTCTGGAACGTGCGCAAATATACTACATATTATTTTTAAATGAATTAATTGTGAAACAGCACAAATTAATTAAATAAAATTTACTTTCGCACGCCGGGATTTGAACCCGCGACCTTCGAATTCGTAGTCGAGAGCCTTACCCCTCGACCACGGAGGCCGTCAAAAACCGTATAGATATTTTAGATATTTTTGCAGTGAATCACTTTGTTCTTGTTCAGCAAAAAAAAAAACCCTACTTACCCCTTCCCCTTTGGTGGGCTCGCACATCAACACTTAAATATTCATGAATACCTATTACTATTTCATACCGTAGTTTAGTTTTTATTCCTGATGAAGGAAAGGTACTTCCGATACCGGTCGAGATTATTATATATATTAAATTGAAGTGGTTCCAAACAAATTCATACATTTATATTATAATTATGACAAGCCACAAAGTAAGTACTTTTTACGTACATGATATACATATATTTTTTACTTTTACCTTTAATATTCCTAGATTTTTCACAGGTCTGCGCTAGTTCAATAAATAAAACTACCGTACAAATATAACTATATATATCCAAACTTTTTAAATGGAAACAAATTTTAATTATTATAAACGCTTTACGTAAATTTTACATGATACTTTGATTTTTTTTTTCAATTGCCATACTAACTAAAAGGAATTTCAGGCTGTAAAAATATATATCAATATTTTTTCAATATCAATAACAAAAGTCGCGGTGCCTTCGAATCGTTATTATTATTTCAATGCACTTCTAATATGCATTTTTAAATATTGCCTATTCAAGACGGCCATGAAGTTCTAAGAGAAGTCTGAAAGACGATCATCCACATAAAGGCATTGCATTTTCCCATTAAAACGGAATACAGATTTTATATCTCCACCTCATCAAAGTGAATATTCAAGGATGTGAAAGGTGTTACTGTCAGCAGGTACAGGCAGAGGAATAAGGTCAGAAGATGTAGCGGACGATGTTACAGAAATGAACAGTTCATTCGGTCGTTTTGAATACTTCCAAGATGAATGTCCTTTGCAAGATCATTTAGTATTTCTAGATCGAGATAAATGATGTATCGGAGGCTGTGTGTAATAATTGCTAATCTTGATTATGCATTACCTAGGTATTTAAACATTTTGGTGATGGTGGTTGTGTGCTCCAATATGCAAATAATATTAAAAAATTGCCCATTTGTATTATTGATTTCTTTTTTAAATTAAAAAAAAAAACAAAAAAGGGATTTCATTTTAGAATGGGGACGGATAGGTAAATAAGAGATTTTTTGAGCATTAGAGAAGACCATTATTATTATTAACAAATTTCAATGAAACATAAAGAAGAAAAAAACACAGAAAATAAAAAGGAAATGGTCGCAAGTGAGACTCGAATCCAGATCCTCTAGTCTTACCGGGGCTGGCGTCTTTACCAATTGGGTTATTAAAATTAAAATATTATGTCGCCCTAATATCTAAATTAAAATTATTTTTTATGTGATACTACACAATAGGCTCAACTGCTCCCAATTGTCTGGAGACAGTGAGACTATAGCATCCCCAATTGGGGTATGCTGTGATGTTGAATATATTGAGGAAGGTAATGAGATGGGGAAAAGGAAGGTGAGGATGTATCTGGCTATTCAGATCTGGTCACCAAACACGGCTAAAGCCATTTCAAGCAACGTTTCGTTTCTGATTGGTTGTCTCTAACCAGGGCGATACTGACAGTATATACCACTCTGGAACGCGCCGCAAATATGCTACACATTATTTTAAATGAATAAATTGTGAAATAACACAATTTAATCAAATAAAATTTACATACGCACGCCGGGATTTGAACCCGCGACCTCCGGATTCGTAGCCAAGGATATTTATCTGAGTTTTATTTGTATGGGTAACAAATTAACTTTTCTATAAGTCTAGAATGATTGTTCAATTTAATAGAAAAGCTTATTAAAGCTTGAAAACCTTATTGTAATATTTAATTATTGAATCAATTACTAATCAAACGGTTTAAAGCGGAGTGTAAAAAAACAGTAAAATAATGATTTCATCAACATTTATATGTACATGGATATGTTAAAATGTAAGGCTATTATCATTAATTTATATCAAATTTATGATTTCAGTAATTTTAATTATTGATGCACACATAAAATCATCTTGAAAGATGCGTTGCAAATCCAGTAATAAAATCGTATTTACATAAAATTGTACGTAACATGTTTGTGCAGGCACTATGCATGGATATAAAGTAACAGGTCCGCAAAGTGCATAGAGTTATCATGTTTGGTGTTTTTTAATTTAATTTCTAATGTTTAGCAAAGATATCCAGTCTGGGCGTATTGTACGGAGCCCCCAGATACTTTAATAGTACACAATTGTTGACCCTGTAAAAATCGCAAGTGCGCCCCGCAGCAGAATTTGGCAGCCATCTCTCAAAATATCTGAAAAAAAACCTTGAATCTGTGCAGAAATGGGCGGTACGTTTGATAGATTCGCCTACCTTAACAAACGGATTGCAATATTTGGAGCATAGATGTCAGGTGGGAATGTTGACCTTGTTTTATCGGTATTTTAATGGAAGTTGCTCTGTCATTGATCCCTTCGCCACCGGTATACAGTCGAGAAACACGCCAAACGCGCGCCCAACATGGTTGACATTTGTCATACGAGAACGTGTCGCTTCTACGACTCGTTCTTGTGTTCAATAGTTCGGCTATGGAATGATCTGCCTGCTCTGTTTTCTCCCTCCTACAACATGGGTCTCTTCAAGACCTAGGTTTACTCCTTCCTATCCTCTAAAAGACCTTCCATATAGCATGCCCTGAGGGAAATTATTTTCCTGAGGGCCTCCTGAGTTGAGTTACTGAAAAATTATGAATTTTACGAAAACTTGAACATAAAATACTAATCACTTTTCTGCCCGTTTCTGTTTCTATTTAAGGATAAGACATTGTCATTATCTTTAGGGCTAAAAAGGTTTTGCTTAACTTCGGTTCCGATTCAGTGTAAATAACAATACATTTTCAAAGGAGTTTGTGGTTTAATGATCACAGTATTACTAAAAATTATAGGTTTATCACACTTACTTAATACGCGTAGTTTAATGTAATTTTAAAAATTTAATTCCACGTTTACTGACATTTCGAGCTTTTGGTATTTTACAAACATCGCAATTTCGTTAACTCAGTTAATTTAATAGCATTATTATGTGACTAACGACTCACTAATAATGTTTAAAATCAATACTTACGATAGTATTGAGTTTTTCTTTTGTTAAAACTACACAAATATCAATATTTTTAAAGAATGTCATTCGCCGAATGACAGCTGCCATCCGAGAGAAACGGAATCAGGATAAGGAGAGTCGAAGGCACTTACCACTTTCCCTAACCATTTTAAGAACCAGATGAGTCCCTCTATCGGTTCTCACATCAAGACTCTACTTTTTGATATAAGAAAATTAAGCCACTATTAAATGTAATTTCTTCAAACGATTGGTATTCACTTTGTGGCGTCATTATTAATAAATTAATTAAAAAATATATTTAATATTCACCACTATACATTGATATATATTAATACAACATGTATTCATATATTCGAAACATGTAGATATCAATGTATATTTATAAAGTGGTGAATACTAAGTATATTTTAAAATTAATTTATTACTATTAAATGACTCTGAAAGCCCCCGACTGTCACAACATAGATTTATACATACCAAAACATGTTTATATTCTCATATAAAGCAGTTAGTTCCTGTTCTTGAAGCTAGTGGAGAGACACAATTAACAGGATAAGAACAGTTCAGGTTACTCACCACTTTCCCACCGGTATAAGTAACTTATTTTTACTCTTTCGGGGTGCACGTCAAGGACTCTACTTTTTGGTTCAATGAAGCTAAGTTTATAAATGATTGTAAACCTTCAAGTGTCCTTGCATATCATTGGCTTAGAAGCAGGTTAATAAAATGCCACATCCCAGAATGGTTAGCATATAATTAAGGTCGACAAAAGTATCTCTAGTAAGTACGGTGGCTCTGCTCTACTCGTCCGTAGTCCGTAGATGAACATGGTGAGACGCGGAGAAATACTAACATAAAACGGTAAAAAGGAGATACAAAATATAAAAAAAATAAGAGTACTTAGGACGAACCGTTTCCAGGACACCAGGGCAGTTCCTGTGAAGCAGTGTCAGGTGTTCTTGTTCCCGCCACCCTTCCCAGGAAACATTGCGCCAGTCGTCAGGATTATCCATTAAGAAAAGTGTGATTGAGAGAGGTGGTAAAAAAATACCCAGGGATATATATTTATTTTTATTTATTTATTTGGAAAACCAACAGTTTACAATAATTATTATGTATGGAAAATGTGTTTACAAAATGAACTGATAATACTTAAGTATTTACATTATTCAATTAAAAAAGAAAAGTTACAAGGTTAGCCTGTGAGGTTAGGATGATGAGAGGGAGGGGAAGGGAAAGGATCTAGTCTGTGTAGAGTAATATGTATTGTGTGAATGTTATTTATTGATTTATAGTTTTGAAATTATAAGGAGCTGAGTTTTAAAATGTGAAGTGTTAAAAATGTGTGAAGCGCGCTGAATAAAAGTGTTTTGTTTTGAGTTAGTCTCGCGTTGAGGTATGTTTAGTATGTGGTTTTGTCTGATTTGTCTGTTAGTCATTCTTAATTGAATTCGTTGAAGTAATTCAAGGCAATCTATCGCAGAGGTGGCTATTTTTTGTAAATCAGTACGTCTGAACTCTGAACGTCTAAACTCGAACGACGAAATCCAGAAAAACGCGGCTGACTCCTCATGACTCAAGTGGGGATGATTGCCCTGAAAATCGAGATATAGTAGAAAACTTTTTTGTAATTTCTCAATCCTAATTTGGAGGAGTCCTGACGACCGGGAGCATGCAACTGAGTTGGGGAGACGAGAAGGCCGTCACCACCAAGCTTGTCCCATCGGGAAATACACAGAGGATCCAAGCAGCGCCACTAAGAAGTAGATGACTGCCTCGAGTTGCAGGGATGGGGATAATTGTCCACTCCCTAAAAGGGTATAGGATAAGAACAATGACCACCGGAATCAAAAGAATTCCGAATGAGTTGAAATGCAGGTGATAGCGCGATGGAAGTTAAAGTGATAGCGGCCTTACGGAAGCCAGTTCAAAACAAGTGATGCCGAGCACTTTTTGTTAGAACGCACCGACCGTCTAATAATCCCATAATTATAAAACAAATTATCCTATTTTTCACAGCTTAATACATAGATTATGACAGTTATCTTGAAATGTTTAAGTGGTTTCACGTCATTAAGTACGTTTATATAATTAATTATATTTTACACAATAAATAATGTGTTTCCCGCGGCGACCCTGAGGGTGCCAAGAGACTCCCACAAAGTTTGCCAATAAAAATAACAATGAATTTGCTTAAAAAGTTTCTCGTTGATTTCCCAATGTCTCATTAACGCGGCAATGGTTGACTTGATGGGTTTGAAAGGTATGTCCTGATAATCAGATTAAAAGATTAAGAGATTTTGCTTTCAGTTACACACATTATTATATTTTTAATTGTATTAAAAGTTATTTAAAATTTTGTCAAATCTCTTTTTTAGAATTTGAAAATGATTGTCTATGACCAATAGAAGCTATAGCACCTCAGCTAATGTTAGATGGCTGAACATACTCAAATTACTACTCTTGTGCAAATGTCACGGATTGATCTAAAGGTGCCACAGGGACCTAAAGATGTCGCATTATTTTTCGGTGAATATAGCGTTATTTTTGGCAAAATTCACGTTATTAAAACAAGCAATATGCTAAAAACTTGCATTCGTGAACATTTAAAGTGAAATATTAATTAATAAGTGCTTACAACAATTATACTAAAGCAAATTACAAACAAACGAAAGATCGAAAGCATATTATCAGTAGGTACATAAAGTAATTAGTTGTGTTTAAATCCCGGCGTTCGTAAGGAAATTTTATTTAATTAATTTGTGTTGTTTCACAATTAATTCATTTAAAAATAATATATAGTATATTTACGCAGGTTCCAGAGTGGAAGATCTCTCAGTATCGCCCTGTTGAAAGACAACCATTCAGAATTGAAACGTTGCTTGAAATGGTTTTTAGCCGTGTTCGGTGACCAGATCTGAATAGCTAGGTATTTCCACACCTTTCTCTTCCCCCTCTCCTACCCCTCCCCAATACTTTCAGCATTTCATATTAAAAACAATTTTTGAAGGATGGGGTCACTTTCAAAACAAGGCATGTCCAACGTTTGACAATCACAGTGAGACATGTCCATTTCGACCAATGGCGTGAGGGTATGGAGTCATGTGACCCAGTACTTTTTCACATAATAAGGAACTCCAGTGAAAAATATAATGGTTTTAAAATATATATTCATATAGATAATCAAACGCCGATTCTGAATATATGACTTTTATTATATGTAATTAATTATACATAGAATTTATAAGTTGTTATTTAAAAGTGAATAAAAAATCATCTCATCAAAACACCTTGTTCTGTTGGTACCATTGCATTTTGAACATCTGGAGTCACGTGACATTCTGTTTTTGAATTTGTATGGACTTTTTTGTTTTTCGATTTTGTTTTGTATTTTAAGTGCATATTTTTTTTACTTTTGGGGAAATTTATAATTATTTTCGATGAATTTAAGGTCTAAATGATTACAACGATTTGTTCAAAATTAAAAAAACTGTTGTTTATTAAAGAAATTAGACAATTCATTGACAAATCAATTGTCAATACGGATATTACGATAATGTCAATGTTCTATTTTTCTTCTGTGAGTTAAAGTTTCTAATTTTCTTTCTTATGTTATAGTTATGGTTTACTATGAATAAAATATAAAATGACGTACCTTAAAGCTCATCCTTGTTTTAACATTTGACATTCTAACCTCAAAACTGATCAAAACCGACCGGCCATGGATTTGGAGCGTATTGGCGGGCTTTGAAAAATTGAAAAGTTGAAAATTATTTTAACTATGGAAACTAACAGCTTGCTTTTTGTTGTGGTATTGTTTTGCTCTTTGTTTTTTTTTTATTAATATTAGTCCATGCATAAATTACATTTTTATAAAAGAAAATGCATAAAAAATTAAAATAAATTGCCCCAAATATGGTATGAAAAAAAAACTAAGCAGCATGGTGGAAGTAAAACATTTCAAGCGAAGGATAAAAGGTGGTTAAAAGGATAAAGTCAAAATCATTATCAAATTCAATTAAAGAAAAAACTTTTAGATTCCACCTCGGATTAGCCATCATTTTAATGACTTTTCCCACGCCTCCGTTAAAAGTCAAAAGATCAGTGCTACCAAATAGTAGTTACTGTCACACTGGGAATATCTTAACCGCGGTTTAAATTAAAGCAGTTCGGTACTTTAATAATTTCTCGAGTTATGATTGGGCAATGCACAGATTAAGGAATGCGGGTTAATTGTTTTGGAATCTGATTGTTGGAGTTACAAAATGTTAATTTAATTATCTGCAGACAATACGAAGTTCTGATGTGTTTTTTTTTTGGAACAATGAAGAAATACGTGAATCATAAGTGCGTGCAGAAAAACCGTCGGTCCATGGCAACGGCGGAAAGGGTGATTTATTGTGAACTGTGTTATGGTTTCGCATTATGCAGAATTGGGTTATGTTAGGTAAGGTGTACGAAGGTTAGGTCAGGTTAGGTTGGTGAGCATGCCAAGGTTGCCATGGCGTGATTCTCCACAAAATATCGGGGTTTGTGTGGTGATGGAATCAAACTACATTTTTTTTTACAATAACTCCACACAGGAGGCCATTAGGGAAATAATTTCCCTCAAGGCCTATATCATATTTGGGGATGCTGTGTAGAGGGTATTTTATAGGATAGGAAGGAGTGAAGCTGGGTCTTGAAGAGACCCATGTTGTAGAAGGAAGGAAACACAGAGGTCGGTAGATCATTCCAAAGAAGCTGGGTCCAAGAAGCGGTATATCATTAGAATGAAGCTGGATCTTGAAGAGACCCATGTTGTAGGAGGAAGGAAACACAGAGGTCGGTAGATCATTCCACAGCCGAGCTGTTGAACATAAGAACGAGTCGTAGAAGCCACCCGTTCTCATATGACACATGTCAACCGTGTGCAAAATGTTGGCCGCTCGTTTGGCGTGTTTCCCGACTATGCACCGTTGCCGAAGGGTATCAATGACGCTAGTTCCTCAGAGCATCTTCCATTAAAATACCGGTAGAATAATGACAGCATTCCCACCTGACGTCTGTGCTCCAAAGATTGCAGTCCGTTTGTTAAGATAGGGGAATCTATCAAATAGACCGCCCGTTTTTGTACAGAGTCTAGAGTATTTTCCGATATTTTGGAGCTCCCGACCAGATGTGGCTGCAAAACTCTACAGCGCACTTGCGATTTGTGCAGGATCAGCAGTTGTATATTATTGTCTACTGTCGCTTATATATATATATACGTCCATAAGTTATGCTGTTTCTTTCGTGCTTCATTGTCCATTTAATACTCTTGGACATACGTTCACCACAGTTAGGTTAGGTTGTGTTACGTTCTTTTAGGTTGGGTTACGTTAGTTTAGGTTCAGAAAAAAATGTTAAAAAAAGTTATGCACGTTTTGGTTAGGTTATATGAGGTTATGTTAACAGTATTTTCACGTATAAGAACAAGACAAGACTGTTTTGTTTATTGCTAATTTTAGTTATGGAATAGGGAATTTGGAAATAAAATTGTTTAAAGCCTCCGCATTCAAAATTTCTTTGTACACATTACAAACCTCCCTTGATTTTATTTAAAGATAATCTCTATTCAGTTGAAATAGCAATTCTATGAAAATTCATCGATAGAATAAAAATCGCAAAACATGCTCCGAAAAATATAAATAACACGTGCGGTTCTGTTATTTAACGTGCTATAGGTATACAAATGTTTTTCGAAGAAACTAATCACTTTGTGGCTTGATATTATAATATGAATTAAAGATTTTTAGTTGTTGTCTTAACCATTTTATTTTATTATATTTATTCATTATCGACCGGTTTCGGTTGAACTCGAACTCAACCTTCATCAGGAACGTACACATATACACTAAATTAACATACAGAGATATATTATAATGACGACAGTGAAAGAAGTGGGGGAAAGAGACAGTATATCAGCGTAGAACAGGACAGTGAATCATGGAGGGGGCGGGGGAGTAGAGTGGTAGGTAGAGAGGTTCGGGAAGGGGAGGGGAAGAAAGGGAACATCCCTAAAATTGGACTAGTTAAATCTAATCGTTTATTTAAAATATGATTAGTATATTTTTTATTTGATTTTGATTTTGATATTACTAATGCTTCTAAGTAATCAAGGCGCAAATCTATTCAATTTTTATGTATCACAACATCAACAAAAATCACAACATTTTTTTAAATGCTACAAGTCACAGAAGTCTTGAATTTTTTGCTCTATTCCTAAAAACGTTTTTGTTTTATTACATATTTTTACGATGATCGCTTACGCCCTAAGCCTGATTTATATTATCGCTCTCGCTCCCTCTTACGTATTAATATATCCGATTTTCAAGGAGGGTTTGATGGGCCCTAAAGGAATTGAAAATACGTTTAAATATGAACGAAAGAACGAAAGTAAAACTTCGGTATTGTT
>JAHDVE020006043.1:0-43558 GCA_022606495.2 Halesus radiatus | reverse complement strand
AAAGGTCTATTCACATCTACCAGAACAGTACAGTGCAGACACAGCACAGAAGCGAATATGGCTTTCAACTGAACTGTCAAGTGAGCGTTAGCGTCCGCCACGACATGTTTGAGCAATTTATAATTCTATTCCAATATTTATTATTATTTTATAACCTAAGTTCTCTGACCAATGCAATCGATATATCGTTATCCATCTTTTCGGTTTTAGCAATATCTGCATCTAATGACCCCAAGTGACAATGATGACGATGCCAACGGTGTTCATACTATTATTTTTTAAATTTAGTGTAAGTCAAATTCAATCACTTTTAATTTTTTTTTTATTATTGTGATAGCTATTTTCGCTTTAAATGCCATTTTTAAACTGCCCTTGGCCTTGAACGCCGAAACAGATGTCACAATAATAAAAACTAAAAATAGTTGCAGAACTTAATAACAACATTTTAAAATTTGATGTACACTAAATTTAAAAAAAAATAAAACTACGAATTAAACACAAAAACAATTAATAACATTCACACTATCCGCGCAGGCGCAGAAGTCACAAGCAGTCACCAGCACGTAAAAATATTCTAGCCGACAATCTCGACCGGTGCTGGCCCGTGTATGTTACGCTTACGTACGCTGTAATAGATAATGTTATAGATAATGTTAATAGATAGTTAATAGATGTATAGTTAATAGTTAATAGTTAATAGATAGTGTTCATAGATAATGTTGGCAACTAATGTGATCGTGTCTATACTGTACTGTTCTGCACTGCGCGGTGCTGGTAATTTGCTTTACATATTTATGAAAAGCTACGTATGAAATCAGGTACGTGCTCAACTCCTTCAGTAATTTGAATAAATACCGGCACTTACTTTGTCTTTAGTAAACGCCAAGTTGTAAAATAATCTAATTATTCTTCAGTTGGTTCCTCATTACTGAGATTCGTTGTCCTCAAGTTATTGGATCTGATGGCTCTCATTCATAGGGTCCTGGAGGCCTTGTACGTTTATATCGACAAGTAGGCGGAGTTGATACAATAAAAGCTGTCGACGTTCGTTTATCAATCTCGCTAGTACGTCCGTCGCTGTTTATTATATCCATCGATAATTTTATCAATATCGGGAAAAAATTGCATATTTTACTTATGGCGTAGTCAGCTGCTTGTCGTTATGAAATGTCAAATTTAAACTAGTTCGTTTTGCTAGACCAATTTAAGCAATTATTTTAGGCATTTCTGATCGATATTTTTACCTACATTTGGCTATTACCCGTGATGTTCTGAATAACTGTCAAAACCACCCAAAGTAAGGACAATAGAGCTGTCGCTAGCACACAGACACGCCCATAATACAAATTTCTGTTTTACCCATTCGGTGATTTGACACGATTTGCCTGATTTCGTTATAAGTTTTATCAGGAAAACCATTTTAACTTTTAGTGCGCTGAAATTATATCCATTGAAAGCTGGCGTATCCGTATCGTATCAGCAATGTTAAAATATACTTTCTTTCCGTTGGATTTTGTACCTTAAAAAAATATTTGTAGTTACTGATTCGAAGCATGTGTTTTGATTCAGAGTCTCTCTAAATATATTTCTTAGCTATTAATGTAAATCTTTTCTTCGTAAAAATGTTTTCATGAAGAAATAATAAATTTCTGAAGTGCGCGTGGTGAATGTGAAAAATATTTCAAATTTTCAAATCCGTAGGACTGTGCTTATTTACACGAGAGTTTCACGTATTTTTTTTGCATGAACACTTATTTTGCCTTATGAAAAATGTAATTAAATTTCAAGAATGTGTTTTTGAATACATATTTTTTTCATAACATGAGAGAGAAAAAAAAACATTTCTCTAGATATAAGTGACTATCCTGGAGAAACTGTTTATGAAAAATGTATTTAAAAAGTTATCTGGACAATTTACAGAAATATTATTTTGTAAAAAACAAGCCAGTTGTTATTTATTTATTTTTAAGAAACAAACAAGCTTTTAGTACAAATATACATACAAAGGAAGTTTAACAAAAGGTAACCCTACAAAGTTTCTTTGACTAACAGTGGTTAAATACAGATCTTTTATTTATGAAGCTAACAAGATAAAGAAGAAATTAATAAAAGATGGAAGGGGAGAGAGGAAGAGGAAGGATCGGCACAGGAGACGCTTTCGATCATTTTATACTCGTGCATAAATTTGTGGTGGTACGTATTACTTCGGTTCGATATTCTGAAAGGTTATTGCGAAGAATTTCGATACTGCGAAATTGTGGATTATATTGCGCACAAATAAGGGGAAATGGAGAATTTATCCTAAGATTATGAAAATAAATGAAGCTAGTGCACAAATTTACCCTCAGCACAATACAGAAGTATTAGTTCGCGGGAGATGGGCGTTCCAAAGGTTAAGGAAGTAATATGTAACAATAATATTGAAAAACCACACGAGAACGGAATGTTAGTGCCGCCGCCCGGTTACGTTTTTTCCAATTTTGAGATGTTTGTTTACAAAGTGATGTGTCCAAAATATCTCTGCTTACTTTGTAGGCAAACAGTTAACCGTATGTTCTGAATGCCTAACTTCTCCCTTTTCGATACGCCTAGCGCCTGTCTGTCAATGGTTTCCTGAGAAATTTTCGCCAATAGACATTCTGGGGGCGTCTCTCATTTTGCTTTCATGTTTCCACACAGTACAGAAATATGTGGAAGGTCAACGATCGAACGAGAATATCTCAACATTCTTCGCTATTAAAGGTTGAAGGCATTTTATTTAGGTAGTGCAGAGTTATTTAATTAAGGCCATATATCAAACTCTTAATTGGTAAAGAAAATCACAACTATGCAATCAAAGGATCATGAAAACGGCATTTTTTTTATTTTTAACAATTTGTTCGAAATAAGAAATAGAAAATGCCTTTGACCTTTGTTTTTGTTTCGTAATCTTATTAAAAAGGTTTCTTTTAGATTAATTTTCTTCAACGGGTTTCACTTTCCTATGGGTTTTTTAGGTCATCTCAAATTTATGAGATGTTTCAGTACTGAAAAAATTAGATTCTATAAAATATTTCAATAAGGAATTATATAAGCTTTTTTTACATAAATACCACTCTGGGACAAGGCACTGAGAAAACTAATTCCCATTAGGGACTATAAAATTTTAGGGAAAGGAAAATTTTTAAGAAAATGAAGGAGAAAAAATGTATGCGGGGTGGGTAGGAATCTGGAGATCAGTGTGTTCAGGAGTGACGGATGTATTAATCCATCCTTCCCACTACGGTGCTAGGCGATGGGTCGAGAGAGTTCTGCTAGAAGTCAAGGGATCTCCCTCAACCAAACTCTATCGATCCGGCCCACTACACAGCTTTTGGGCAGACACATCAGCAGACTTGGAAAATAACTCATCCCATGAACTCGGGTGCCACTGCTAAGTCACCTACCGTAGCAAACCACTTGGGCTGACCTATGGGGAGGTGTTGGTTATCCAAATAATGGTTCCCGGAGCGGCAATACCCGCCTACCAAATTTTATACTGAAGCATTTTTCTATTTTTTATCTTTGTGATGAAAGATTTATACTAAAACATTATTTTAAAGATGCTTGTAAAAGGATAAAGATAACCTCACCTGATGTAAACCAGCGTAAAGTGTTACAATATAATGAAGTTTTAAAATCTTAAACCATTTATTGAAAAGAGAGACAAAAATCTCTGAGAAATATATATGAATAAACAAAACAATATAATTCGTTCCTCACTTCTGGACATCTTCACGCCGAGATCAATTACAGTCCATAATAGAATTTAGTATAGAGTGGGGAAACTTTACAGTGTCATAAAACCATTAAAATACTAGTCAAATTACTCAGAAATCACTAAGAGCTTTGGTAATAAAAATGAAAATATTGTCAAGTTTATTATAAGTACCCACAGAAATAATATGGTTTGGCATCGGGTCTGGGTCTCACACAGGCATCGTGAGTTCAGTTCCTCGGCTGGATCAGTCCTCTACCGCGACACAAGCAACATCTTCCACTTAATGTGATGGCGGTAGGAGATTTTCAAATATTGTCAGGTTATTCGTAACCAGGGAATATTTGTCTCTCTTTAAAAACAAAAAAAAATAAAAAAAGATCGTCTGTAGGAGTCCAGAGTTTTATAACGCCTTACGAAGGCGAAATAGCTTTCACTCGAAATAATAATTATCTAGCAGAACTTTTTTATAAATAAACCTTTTTTTAATTTGAATAATAAAAATAATAATTGTATTTATTATGCGTTTTCTTGATTTTCTGTATTTAAAATAATTTCGTTTTTAACTTTTTTTAAATAAATCTATGATTTAATTTTTCAAAATAACATTTTTGATTCATTACTTACCTACCTTCATCATGTAATATTAATTTTTGTTCGCGTTCGTAATTTGCCTATTCTCACATTATTATTTTTCTGTGTTTATTATTTGTCTATACTTTTGCTTCCTTGCTATGGAAGAAAAAGGAGACATACGAGGAAGACATGGCACGATCAAGTGAATCAAATACTTGAGTCGGGCCCTGTCAGAAGTCGGACTGACAGAAGAGAATGTAGGAGACGTCGTATGAAAGTGAATGAAGCAAGAAGTGTGTGCCAAGATCGAGTTGTTTGGCGGTCCGTCCTCTCTGCCCACCCCTGCGAAGAAACGGTGTGATGGTTAGTTAGTTAGTTTGATTCCAAAACATGTTGGTATTTATATATTAAACAGTGGTGTATACGAAGTATTTCTCATTATTCATGTGATTATTAAATTTTAAAAACCTTAACTACATAATGCAACTTAGTCTAAATCTGCTTTGAAGATTAAGCAAAATTCACTCACTAATATTGACTCAACATTAAGAAAAATCAGCAGAAATAATTTGATGCTTACCTATCTGTAATTTGCCGACGACATAATATTATGTATTGAGATGAGAAGTTGAATTTAAATAGGCCAAATTTTCAAGCCTTATTTCTATCGTCGTATTTTCTTGTAAAACATTCTCCTTGAAAAAAATATATGAAACAAATAAATTTTCTTTTATTGAACATCGTTATTATTATTTTTAAATTTCATACGTTTTTATACTATATACTTTATGGGATGTGTGGGATTGTGTTTATAATCTCACAGTCCAGAATATTTAATATTATATTATATTTAACTCGTGGGATTGTATCACCCTCCCCGAGATCTAGAACAAACGTTTAAAAAAATAAAAATTAGTAAAAAAACTTTTTTCCAAAAAAAAAAAATACCCGAGCAAGGTCGGGTACACATTAGTTAGTAGAAACATAAAGAATAAAGCGTTTACGTCCATTGGAGCCAAAAAAAAAACAGTTTAAAACATCCAAATGTATCCAGTTTTATATAACTATTTTCGATTTGCTTACGTTTAAAATCGACCATTGTGCATAGGCACTTCAATTTCGAATAGAAAGAACAGTGGTAACTAGTTAAATTAGACATTTTTACTTACATATTTTGGCTCACGCTAATATACAAATATTGATATTCACAAAACAATAGATTTTGAGTTGACCCCGTTAAATATAAAAAAAAATAAAAAAAAGTAATTTAAAAATAATTACGTATATTTTTTTATAATCTAATCCTTAAGCATGTCTTTTTCCACTTTTTATCTTCTACCTTCTATTATAATTATTTCAAATTATCAGCATGTTTATTTACTAAATCCATATATTTACACTAGACTTCATACAAAGTAACTATACTCCATGTTACGTAACGAAATCCCACGATCCGGTTCGTAATTAAATTTACAAATTTACCAACCATTTCGCCAGGCCTAAGATGCGAACATCAAGAAAAAATAGTTCTTGCTTTTAAGTAATACCGGGGTAGTTTCTTAAAGTTTCTTCTTATGGACCTGCTTCGTAACATCCACTCGTCACCATGAAATAGGCAAGCAGCCTAGTGTGCTAATTTTATGTATCTTCTCTTTGTAAATGTCTTAATTAAGTATCATGTATTTTATAAATAAATATTGGGGAATTGATATAATTTATATTTACGTACTCTGTAAATAAATACTTTGTGTTGAATAAATAAATGAATGAAAAAATATTTTTTTTTTGTTCTTGCACCATGGCGATACAAAATGTAGCATCAAAATTTATTATACCACAATAATTCAAAGCTCAAACCAATCGGGTTACTAGAAAAGAGGAAGACAAGACGTGGCGTTTCGTAGGTCTTCGTCAGATATAAAGTAGCTACCTCAGCATTATTACATTTACAAGTTTAAATCTCTCCCCTCCCAACTGGTACAGGGTGTCAAATACATCTTGTTGGAAGCTGCCAACGAGACATTTCTGATGAAATCAATCTTGGCCCACCCGCTTCCCCAGTTTCCCTGTTGGATTGGCTTAGTGAGAAGTTTACAACAGTCTTCAGTTTGTCCTTGAATCAAGGATGTCACAAACAAATTCAAATTCACCCGGAAAAAAGCATTTTGCTTAACAATATAATTTCCTTTGGCGTACTTACGAGAGTAACATCTTTAAAACCAGATAGCCGATAAAGTAGATACTTGTGTATAGAAATGTAATTTTTTTGGATTCTGGAAACAAAATGTCTTTGAAAATCATGTTACAGTCTGATATTTAATAATAGACAAACAATAAATTTAAAGGTTATAAATTACAACACTAAGATATCTCATAGAAAGATTAATTTAAGTTTAAAAAAGCGCAATAGTCCAAGTGCATAGTTTTTACTTTAAAAGAAATGGTGATAAGAAATTATTGGTACTCTCCGAAATGAATGTTTCCATATCATATTGTATTTGTTTATGAACGAGTAGGAGTAGGAGTAGGGGTAGAAGTAGGAGTAGGAGTTGGAGTAGGGGTTGGAGTAGGAGTTGGAGTAGGGGTGGGAGGGTGAATATAAATATTTTTCCAAATATTCGTTTTAAAAATTATTTCCAACACACACACTTCTTGCTTCATCCACATTACAACACATATTCTAAATACACAAACCAATTGCAGGAATGAAATAGGCAAAACCTAGTCATATTGTATTTGTTTATGAATACCTTGGTGTAATATGATAGTAATGATATCTTGTAATTCCAATTAAATGATAAGCTATACATTTCGTGATTTTCCAAGGACGGCAACTAGTTACTAGCATTCAAACAATATGAATATGGAACTCCGGTTCAATTTTTTTTTATCTATAATAATGTTCAAACGTAAATCCCAGTATATATTTTATTTTTTTTCTAATATGAGTTATCATAGTTAAAATAATTTTCAAAGTTTCCATTTCTTCAAAATCCACCAAAATGATCCAAATCTATGTCCGGTCGATTTTGATCGGTTTCGGGGTTAGAGTGTCAAATGTCAAAACAAGGATGAGCTTTACCGTACGCAATTTTATATTCAATTCATGATAAACGATAAGTAATAAGATGCCTTTTTAGAAACTTTAACTGGAAGAATAATAATAATATTGATCATTAACATTATCATAATTTCCCCATTGATAAGTGGTTTGCTCATGAATACTCCATTTTCTTTCATTAATAATGTTTTTTATATTGAACAACAATTATAGAGCTTAAAGTCATCCAAATTAAGTTTAAATTTAGCAAAAAAACAGATATTTAAAATGCGAAACAAAATAGAAGAATAAAAATTGTCATACTAATCCAAAAACAGAATGCGCATATGACGTCAGATGTTTCAAATCCAATGATACCAACATAACGAGGTGTTTCGATGAGATGATTTTGTAATCACTTTTAAATAACGATTTATAAATTCTACGTATAATTTTATATAAAAAAAATTATATATTTAGAATCGGCGTTTGCTGATCTATATGAATGTATAATATATATGTATATATTTTTTTAAAGCCATTATATTTTTCATCACCAAGATATTTGTGCTCCTATAAGTTTTCAAATTTTTTTGTCAAAAGTTGACAGGGTTGCTATCACTCATAAAGTGATTCAAATATAAGGAAAAATATCCTGATTTTTCCCAAAAAACCTGGAAACATATATTCTGATTGGTGCAAAATAAATATATAATCTTAAAATAATTAGTTATTCGCGAAATATTCAATTTAATAATGTGTATACAATTCGCGAGTTGTATACATATTTTAATAAACATATTGAGTGATTAATTAGTTGCATTAACCAGTGAAGTTTCCACTAACAAAGGCTCTATTTCCACATTTTTATGCAGACATGCTGATTCGTAGAATGTTAGATATTTATATTCAGGAAATTTTGAAAATGTTTTCCTCAAGAAATGTCCATTGTCGTGGACTTGAAAGTAAGAATTTTTTTGGGAAACGGTTATTTTGAAATTCTGGGTTTTGCTGAGTAAGGACTATTAGTCAGAACCCATCTGCAAACGCATATGAAATAAAAATAACAGGTAATAACAACGGTTCCACGATTAATGAACACACCCATGATTTGGTACACTTTTAAAAGTGATAAGGTGATGAAAAGTAAAAAAAACCCTCGAAGCCCTAATTCGGAAACTTAATTAATCTTTTTTTTTCCTAATTTAAAAATTTTTAAATGAATACCTTTTTGTAGTTTATAAACGTAATCGTAATACAATTTTAATCATTGAAGATAATATTAACATCTCTCAAAATGAAACATGAAACCGAAAAGACACAGAAAAGAAAAAGATATCTGTAGCAGCTGGTACTCGAATTCAGGACTTCATGGTCTATCCGGGACCTTGCGATCTAATCCACTGAGCTCCAGCTACCCCAATCCGTCCTGTAATTTTTAACGGTACCATACTTCGATTTCTTAGAACTGTTAACATCATCTTCAATTATTTCCCATACATGTTTGACTGCTATATTTTTATCATGACACCAGATGATATAGATATCTTTTTTATTTTCTGTGTCTTTTCGTTTTCATGATTCATTTTTGGCTGTTAAAATTATTTTCAATGATTAAAAATAAAAATGAAATAATTATTATTCAGGTTAGGTTACATTAATTTTCCGAGCTAGTTTTTTTTCGTACTCAAAACGACTTTACATCGCTTTTAAAATGTTAATTTATTCGGTCACCAATCTAGTGACGTAAATAATTTCTCACTATCGTGAAAATTTCTCTCTTATACTAATATAAAATAATAAAAAATCTCTCTTCCACTCTTAGTGTAAATGGTGCAAGAAGTATTTGCATATGAGGTTTTTTTTGCACTACGGTGTTAAGTATTTAAATACATTCTATTAAATAGAATGATTTTAAAATTTCCTAACCTGGAAACTCCGGATATACCCGGAAAAGTGACCATCCTATTTCAAGGAGATATCCCACCCTTGGGGAGTTCTCACTCCAAATTCGGTCCTATTCATTACACACCTGAACCCTTTGGGAATCTTGCGGGTTAATCCCTTTTACACTGTCACCTCCTTGGCCTGGAGTACCTGGGAATACCTGGGCCCTTCTATCTCATCTCATTCTGCCTTCTGCCGATTTACAAACTTTTTAATTGTCAATTTATAGCCGAGTGGAGAAGCAATTATTTTATCCCGGGTGACTAATTAAATACCATCTATTAGATTATAACATACCAGCTATAATATAAATAGGATTTTATTTATTTGGTCTTTGGTAGAAAAAAAAAATTTAAAGTTGTTTTTACTTACATTTTACAAAAGAAAAAATACAATGCAAAAAGTCCCGATAATTTTTTTTTGTACCAATAAAGAAGATAATATTGACATATCCTAAATGAAACACGAAACCGATAAAAACCACAGAAAATAAAAAAGGTATAAGACGCATCTGGGACTCGAACCCAGGACCTCTGTCTTTCCGGACAACCGCTTTACCGACTAAGCTAGTGGTTTCGGTAGTTGGTAAAGTTAGTGGTTATTTTCGGTTTCGTGTTTCATCTAGGATATGTTAATATTATCTTCTTCATTGATTAAATATTAGAATGAGCTTTATAAACTCCATTAAATTATTAAAAATAAATTGAATACTTTTTTGTACTTTGTCTAACGGCACCTTGTTATTCAAATCTCAAAATTTACAGTAAACGTAAAATATATATAAAGTAGTATATATATAATCACCTCTTCCCGTAGTATGTTGATCTAGTAAGATTTACATGACCTTTGTTGATCTACCTTTAACACCGTTTATCTGGGCTCCGGTGGAATACATCTATGATTGTGATTATATATTGTAATGAATTCGGATTATGACTGGGAGTGGGAATGCGGGAGAAGGAGAGGAGGATGGTTGGAAAGGTGCAGTTACGGGAGACAGAGCATTTGTACAGACTTACCCGGTGAGGGGCTTTCTTCCAGGGAGCTCGGTTCTGGACCTTTGACTAGCTCAGTTTCGGCAGGCCAAGGAGCTCCTGTGCAGGATCGTGGGCCGACAGGCGGTCTTATAATTGGGAACCAGACTCGAATACTTTGTCAAATGAAACTATTGTATGCTTTCAGACTCGGTGGTTTAATTCAGAGGAAGGTACAGACATGGTGAAAGTAGTTATGGTGAACAGTAGGCTAATCTAACCTCAAAATAATGTTACGGGCAAATTCTCTCAGATAATCTCTAAAACGGGCATGTAAACTGTGACTTGAATAAAATACAACACCAACAGAGGGGAAAATGTAAAGACAGCTCACGGTTTAGGTTGTTGAGGCAATGGGGTTTCCGGGGAGGCAAATATTAGCTCTCCGAAGCGTAGTGCGGCGGGGCGGGAAGCCATCTTCAGTGCAGGGGCAGTGAGTGTGTTGCCTAGGCCGGGTCCGAGCGGTGAATGCGTGTTTCCAAGGCCGGGTCTGAGCGGAGAGTGCGGAGTAAACGGGGGGGGGGGACCCGCGTACGTGTCAGGTGTTGTTTTTTGGCCACTTCTGGCGCTGGTGTCTAACGAGAGGCTAGTTTTAGGGACTATTTGCGTTGTGTAACAATATATATATAAAATAAAAATAAAAAAAACTTATGTTGTAAACTTATAACATAAATATTTTTCAATAATCTTATTCAAAAATATATAAAAAATAAAAATATAAACGACAGCAGTAAATCACGGATAAAATAATATTACTTATTATCTTATTCAAATAGCTTCTATAAACAAGCCAAGTTTTCAATATATTTATTAATTGTTTAGTTTTAATACAGTTTTTTAATTCACTGGGTAATATGTTTAAACAGCTATAAAAAAAGTCGAACAAAATGTTCATGAATATCTCTACCAGGGGATGGCTATTAAATCAAATATTTCAAGCTTCTTATCATTTTTCTTAGTATTTCTCGCTCAGTTTTCAAATTGTCTTCTTTGCCGTTTACTTAGATCTTAGGATCTTAGATCTTAGAAGGTCATGTGGAGGAGGTTGTGCGGTAAAACTATGTAAGATGTATTAAAAATTTTGGGAATTCTAAAGAATCCAAGATGGATGTAAGCGTAATGAGTAAGATTAAGATAAGGACGCTCAGATGGTTTGCGCATTTAAAGCAAATGAACAAAGAAAGGAGTGTAGGGAGAGTATATGACGCGAATTTGAATGGAAGAAGAATCCGGGAATACCCAAGGAAGTCATTGCACGATCAAGTGGATCAAATACTTGAATCAGGCCATCTCAGGAGTAGAAATAACGAAAGAGAATATATGAGACGATAAAAATAATTTTTAATGCGTTTATTAATAATTGGATGTTTTGTACAGTGCCCTTTTTTTAAATCACTTCAAAGATGCTGTGTATAAATATTACTTCTTATACTCTATCTAATTATGTACAAACAGGTAGAGAAAAACATGCTTACCTGGCAGGTCGGTTCAGATGAACACAGTTTTATTAGAAAATTTAAGCTTAGAGAAGATATGATTTTTACAGATGCTACTTTATCCTTCTTTTCTATTGATATTACATTTATTAGAAAAATGATGGCACAAGAAGAGTTAGTATTTATTTGAAATATTAAAAATTTTAAGGACTGGACAACATTTATAAAATGACCTTAAATTACGATGTATGAATGTGAATGAAGCAAGACGTGTATGCCAATATCGAGTAGTTTGACGGTCCGTCCTCTCTTACTGCTCCTGCGGAGAAACAGGGTGATGCTTAGTTTGTTAGAACAATGAATTATTTTTTTTATATATTCGTTAGGTGTTGCCAATAACTTAAATCACGGAATGTAACTAAAATTGAAAAAAAAAAGATTTTTTGTTTCTACAGAAACATTGAAAATGACAATCTTTTCTTATTTATATTTAAGTCAATGAACGCCCGTAGGGTTTTTACTAACGTGATACATGTCGTCCAATAATAGGAGTAGATACATAAGTTAGGTAACATTACGACATATTTAACATTATATAATACATATCAAATACACACAGAGCTTATTATTTTTGATTTGACGCAGGACGGAGAGGTTTGGAATATGTCGAAAAGGTCTGTATAGGTACTAAATTTGGGAAATATGGAATAAAACTAATTGCCTTGTAAAATATATTGCGGTACTTTATTGCTTGTCTGAAATTAAAAATGTTGTGTTTATGAAATAAATCGATCATTTGTTAACAAACAAGAAATTTATTTCGTTTTTAATTGAAACCGACCGCTTTCGCTTAACATAAGCATCATCGGGGTACAAAATTAAAGTAATTAAAAAAATACATACTATGTGTTTATATACAAATAGAATGAGACAAAACATAAAGAGCACACATAACAAATAAGCAATGAGTTTATGTTTTGTTAAAAAAAATCGTGGTTATAAACAAATTAATTAAAATATATAAAAAGGTTATTTTTATATTTAACACTCTGTACATATTATATTTGATATAAATTTGAAAATGTCACGTTCGTACGTATGAGCAAGGAATTTTCATTATTTAATTCTTAAAAAAATAAGTTTTTTATGCTGTTTTTTTTTATTATTTATTTATTTTATGAACGGACCTGGAATAAGAACTTATGAAAGAATAGTCCAGAAAGTGTTTAATTAATTTATACTGACGTAACTTTTCTTTCAAGGATATAGAAATATAAAGCTAATCAATATAACACCGGCCCAATATTATCAAGCTACAAAAAACCTTTTGAGGTGCGCCCCGGAAATGAAGTTTCCATTTCTTGATATACAAATATCAAATTAACTCCAAATTACTAGGAAACATTGTTAACCAAGGTGATTTACAAGGTTCTATTATTTGTTTACTAAATTGATTTTAGATTTAATTTTTTAGTTTATTTCTAAAGTTTCAAAGGCGCACAATTTAAAATATGTATTAATATTTGAATGCTTAAACTTTTTTTTATTGAAGCTATGGCCTGTCCCTAATAGATGATAAGCAAAATGGTAATAGTTATTATTTAATAAACAGAGTTCATATTCTCTGATTCTAGTTTTAATTTAAGAACGCTCGTGAATGACACGGATGTGTCGAAACCGGTAACGAAATAATAAATTCAAGTAACAAAAGTACATAGTGAATAAAACTTTTTAAACAAAATGTCTAGAAATTGCTACATAATGCCCAAGAAATACAAAAAATCTAATATGTAAAACTGTTGCTATAACGTTTTAAAATTAGTATGAAAAACATTGAACTCGCCATGTTGCACTAAGGTTAGCCCATATATGTACCACTCTGGTTAACCACAGATTACATGTTCAAGAGAAGAAGTGTTTTTTGGTTAGAATATCTTCAAAATGGACAACACAAGTAGGTACCTACATAAAAACATTATTATTTAGATATACTTTGAATTGAAAAATAATAAAAATAAATAAAAACGACAAGCAAGAATTCACTACTTCGTAACTTTATTAAAAAAAAAACACAGTAATGCCGGTTACATTAAAGCTAGTTTTAGAACATTCTTTAGCATTTTGCCTAATAAGGTACTAGTGTATTGATTAGTGTATCGATTCCCAGAATGGAGGTAAGGTAAAAACAAAAAAAAATCGAATTAGTGCTGTCTTCTTTGGAGCCATTGAAATCAAATGCTAAAAAATAATCTCATTGTTTGATAGACGTATGTTTCAAACTTTCAATCAAAACAATTACTTTTATTTATCAACTATTAAAGCATGAAGTCATCGTAAACAAAACTATAACAAAGACACTACATTATTTCCACAATAATTCGCTCATTCGAGGGAGTTCCCAAAAGTTTACCGTATTCGTGTCTGTCACAGACAAAACACTTGGTGTTCTCGCTCGGTCCCCAGCCTTCCTCTCCGTCCGTAACAACATGGCGTGCGGGGGTAAAATAAATTTTAAAAATTGGCCATCGAACGACGACGTTTGGAAGTTCTGTATCAATTATTGGAATTAAATTGCCGACAAACTTTGGCAATATAACTGTCGGGAAAGAATAATGTTCCTCGCGGTATTTCCTGGTGATGGAATATAAACTACTAGATAGGTTATACAGTAAGTATTTTATTTGACAATTTTTATAGTACCACTTAGTAACGTACATTACCTCAAGAGGGCTCTTAACTATTTTACACTTGACACTCTGATAATTCTTGAGTTTTCCAAATAAATAACGAGGTTGAATTAATTAACTGCCACTGATACCAGGTATTCCCACGCTCTGGCCTTGCCTATGTGGGATTTTTTTTTGTTTTATATGCATCACACGTAGGTTTATGTACATGTGCTCAGATGTGTATATAAGTTATTATTAAAATATATATATAAATATATTTATGTGTGTATAATTTTTGTACCTGGTTTGTGTAAATATATGTGTCAAAAATTAACAAATAAATAAATAAAAAAATATCACACTGATATGCAAAATTTAACTAAGGTTTTTTTTTTATAATGTTGTAGGATTATTGATTTCACTATAGGAAACACTAATTTGTGTTATTTCGCAATTTATTCATTAACTTAAATATTTTGTATATTTGAGGCACGTTCCAGGGTGGTAGATAATTTAAGAATCACCCTGGTGAGAAACCACCATTCCATCAAAACGAATCAAAACGTTGTTTGAAATGTTTTTAATAGTGTTTTGTGACCAGATCTGAATAGCAAGGTATTTGCCCACCTTTTTCTTCTCCATATCCTTCCCTTCCCTTCTACATCCAGCCTCACAAGATATCTCAATTGGGGATAGTATAGTCTTACCGGCTTTTGATGGTTGGGAGCAGTTGGAACTTTTGTGCGGTAGTCACATAAAAAAAATTACAAAACATTCAACATTGTTGACACAATTCATAATGATTTCATACAATTTCATTCCAAAAGCAAGTAAATTTCGCATTTCTTAAACGAAAAAGAAAACAACTATGAAGCATCCAAAAACATTACTTGCATACTTAAATATATACATTACATTCGATAGTAATTGAGTTATAACCCACCGATGCACTTACTACCACGTAAGCGGTGAATTTGTATTTTAAAACAGTTAATACTCTCGAACAGTGAGTTCGGGAATCTTAAAATCTGCACAGCCTTTTCTACCAAGAATTTCTAGTGCAACGGAACTTATTTCAACTGGTAAAGTTATTTTCTTCATGACATATATAGATTTGATTTCGTGAAAATTAGGAAAGACTCCAATTTCTTTCACTTTAATTCACGGGCGAAGTCGGGCCGGAAAATTGGACAATTTTTATTTATTTAAAACATTTCAATTTATTTTTTAATTTTTTATTTTTACATTGTTTTTTTTTGGAACGTAAGAATTTTTTATCTCACTAGGACAAGCCTGTGGTGAGGTTAATATTAAAACATGTGCGCTATTGAACATTAACAATGGGCAAAAATCAAAAATAAATTCTATTAATAAAATAATAACACCATGTAAGTTATCTTTGCTAACCATGTTTCCTTATTTTGACTCTTCCCACCATTCCCCTCTAAATCACCACCAATTCTACCCTCACCCAACTGTATTATAATTACTCTTGTACCTGTATAATTTATGTTAATTTTAAGAACGCTAGTAGATGACAAGTGTCAAAACTGGTAGTAAATTATTAATATGAAGTAACAAATTTATTACGTGAATTCAAATTCTTCTGAAACAAAATTGTAAAAAAAAATTGTTTAGTGTTAGGTCGTCACCTCGGAGACCATTTACAAAAATGTGTTCTGATCGCATACTTTCGGAGAAATAATAAATAAATTAATAAGATTAACTTTGTTCACACCAATTTTTTAATGTATAAATATCAACAATTTTCGAAAGCAAAGCTTTAACCGTCAAGATAAACATTATACTAAAAATAATGAAAAATATGTCTTATACATTTTTATTATACAGTTTAACCCGATGAGGAAAGCTTTGCTTTCGAAACATGTTGATATTTATATATTAAAAAAAAAGTGGTGTAAGCAAAGTATTTTTTTGTGTTTCTTGGGCATTAACTATGTAACAATTCCTATGTTAGATATTCTGTTTTGAACAGTTTTATCCAGTATATACATTTGTTATTTAATTTTATTTATTTGCTAGCGGTTAATTTTCTTTTACGAACGCGAACCGAGTTTGTTTCAAGGACGCTAGCAAATGACACGAATGTGTCAAAACCAGGATAAAAATCTTTATAACAAAAAGTTATTCTCATGGATTTATTGATAATGACGCCACAAAGTGACTACAAATCTACTGAGGAAATGATTGTGTAAAAGTTTATATCGAATCGTTTTGGCACGAGGGAATTTCGTAAAAAAAACATGTTTAATTTTAATTACATTTGAAGAACCCTATTAACAAAATGTAACCAATTCCAATTCTGTGCCCAAAGGTTGAATCTGTTAAAATCACGGCCATTTTTTGGAAATTTCATTTTGACATCTGCTATAAGGCGATCTATGTATGATGGAAGAACCAATTCACGTATAATTTTTTATTGCGCAACATTAAAATCGAAAAGCCATTCTGGTAAAGTGAATGCCAATGTTCACTTCAAACACGTTTTTGTGATTGCATAGCGTTTTGCCTACCAATATTGTTCGACATTCATAACGAATTATTGCTTTTGAGATATCACGCGATTGATAGAAAATATATTACCACTTGAAAAATATCAAAAACGAACACAAACTTCTACGGAATGTTATTTTTTAAATGCTTCCAACCGTCTGGAGCCTGTGAGACTATAACATCCTCAGTTGGGGCATGTTATGAGGCTGAATGTATCGAGGAGGAGAAGGAGACGGGGCAGAAGGAAGGTGGGAAGTACCTGGCTTTTCAAGTCTGTTCATCAAATACGGCTAAAGCGACGTCGAGCAACATTTCAAATCTGAATAGTGGTCTTTCACCAGGGCGATTCTAAATGTATCTACCACTCTGGAATGTGCCGCAAATACAATAAATATTATTTTAAATAAACAAATATTTGTTTGAAGAGTTTAATCAATAAGTACTTTTGTTAGTTAATTTTATTACTGCGCTACCGGTTTCGACACACCCGTGTCGTTCACTAGCGTTCTTAAAACTGAAGCGCAGCCCGTTACGGCAGTGCAGTCATAAAATTAAGTAACAAAAATACATAGCGATTAAAACGCTTCAAAGGAAATGTCTAGATAGTTAATGATAGATAGTTAGATAGATAGATAGTTAGTTAGCTAGATAGTTAGTCTTACATAGTTAATGACTAAGAAATAAATAAAAATGTGAACAAATATTGTCCATTATATTTCCTCATTTCATTATAATACCTGCAATATAATCACCATCACCAACTATGTGTACTGGTGGATGAAGGTCTACAAAGGTTTCTCCCAAATTAATTTTGTTAACTCTCATGCAAGCTGCAGAAGTGAAAGCCAATTTTATAAAATGCCTTTGAGATGATAGAAAGAATGGCGGTTCATAAATTAGATATTGTACAACTTAAGTCTGTTACTCCGGTACTTGTATTAACTTGTGGTAAAGTGTTATTACCTTTAAGACGGGGAAGGCAGTTCAAACAGTAAGATGTGAGGTGACAAAATCCATAAACTACTGTTACCGAGAGGGATGTACAACCGTTTTTTTACCGATCAAAATATACATATCGAAAAACTGAATAAAAAATCGTGTAAATAAAACTTCTTATTTTACTTTCACTTATTGTTATCTCCCTTTTAAAATAAAAGAAAACATTTTAATGGATCTACTTAAACTATATATATAAATGAATGTTTATCTTTCTGTCTGTTCTCAATTTTCTCAAAAATTACTTGACAAATTTCGATGAAAATGGCTCAGTTTATTCTTATTAGTGCTATGAAGCTTTAGAGAGTAGTTTGAATGAAATACGATATGTAAAACTATTGTTAAAACCTTTTAAAATTAGTATGAAACACATTAAATCCGCAATTTTGTATTCAGGTTAGCCCATAGATATACTACCCTGGTTAGCCACAGATTACATTTTCAAAAGAAGTTTTTTTTGCCTGGAATATTTTCAATGTTGAAAACACTAGTAGGTACCCACTTAAGAATTTTATTATTTAGATGTATTTGAAAATAAAATGTATGAAATGAAATAAAATTTACAAATTAATGTTTTTTGGTTTGTTTGTTTAGAGATCATCGGTTTCGAATGAATTATCACACCCAAACGACCAGCAAGAATTCACAACTTCATAATTTTATTCAAATAAAAACAAAAAAAATCCGGGCAAGGTCGGGTACCGATCAGCTAGTAATATGTAAAATAAAATGGAAAACAATGTGATTACCTTTTGTAATTACCCAAAGCAGATGATATAATGGTGAACATCGACGTTTTCTTCAAATAAGTATAACCACGTCAATAGTAAATTCATACGTATCACACCTTACAATTTATTTTTTAAATATTATTAGTTTGGTACTCCACTGTTGCAAACTCCCGAGTTTGTCAACAGAAGAGTACCCATACGACACACCCGGCATAAGGATATTTTCAATGTCACCTTGCCTAAACAAATTTTGAAGCTTCTCGTCAATTGCTCGCCTACATAGTTCACCAAGCGAACATTCGAGTGATATCGACATGTTTAACATGACTAATTCAATTTCTAAAACTCACCAATTTTTTTTTACCGTCTAAATATTGTTTTTTATAAGTTTAGACTATTTTTTTGTTAAATCTAGTTTTTAAATCATTAATTAAGTATTATTATATGCAACGACGGCCTGCATGGTCGGGGGGTCAGGCACTCGACTACGAATCCGAAGGTCGCGGGTTCAAATTTTGTGCTGTTTCACAATTAATTCATTTAAAAATAAAATATAGTATATATGCGCACGTTCCAGACTGGAAGATACTCTCAGTATCGCCCTGGTTAAAGACCACAATTAAGAATTGAAACGTTGCTTGAAATGGCTTTTAGCCGTGTTTGGTGACCAGATCTGAATATCCAGCTATCTCCCCACCTTCCTCTTCCCCTTCTACTTCCACACCCTTAATACATTCAACCTCACAACATTCCCCAATTGGGGATGCCATAGTCTCACTGGTTTCAGACGGTTGGGCGCAGTTCGGACTCTTGTGCGGTATTCATGTTAAAAAAAATGTATTTAGTACTAACGCTTGTACGTAAATGAATATTTCTTTGCAAATAGTTTTTATTACTAACACTTGTTTGAAAAATGTAACCACTTTATATAATCTAAAGCTCCATGGGCGTATAATTTAGTAAAAAAGTTTTTAATATGTAAGTAAGTCATAGTTATGTTTGTAAAATGTGATAGAACTATACTATAATAAGACTAAACACACCACCATAAGAACTTGATAAATATTACAATTTTTATTATAACCCTATATGTAATACAAATAGACTAGAGCACACTTACAATACTCGTCTCGATTTTAAAGAGGGATTAATGGTTCCTAAGCATACAAACAAATATGGACAACGAACTTTAGATCTCATGATTCCTAACTGTTGAAATATGTTAGCGGCTGAAATAAAAATTAAAATTGTATTAAAACTAAACAGTTAATAAATATATCAAAAAGTACGATTTATTGTTTTCTTTTATTTTTTTATATTTTTGTATAAGATTCCTGTAGAAATGTGTATGCTTTCTGTTTCTTACATATGTTTTTATTATATATATATATTGTAACTTTAACTATAAGTTTTGAATGACATGCTAGACAAACAACAAAAAAATAGATTTATTTTTTTTAAAAAGCAAATAGAAAAAATGAATTAAAAATTATATTAATTTTAATGAAAACATCGCGGTTAGCTTCCCTCCACGAAATGTAGCTCGGTTTTGCCTAGCCTAAGGCCCTAGCACGGTCGATCGATAAAACCCCATATCAATACGATATTGACTAAATCCGTTAACTACATTTGGTCAAGAGGCGGCGTTAGGCGGTATGTGCATAGTCAACAATTGATATAAAAATATCCCGACGACTGGTAGACATAACCCGTCAGATTTAGCGCGGCTTCTCGGGTGTCAGATAAACTTCAGATAACTCTCAACATACAATATTCTTTGAATAGTGTCGTTCGTTTTGCAAGATTACTCTGGCTTATTAATGAACAGAGGCAAACTAATGAAGCTCCTAGAATTGAAAAACGTCATACACGCGATCAATTGAATCCGTTCGAGCTTGGAGAAACCGAATTCAGAAAGTTGTTCAGAATATCACGAGTTATGGCTAATGTCCTCATTGATTATTTAACTTCCTAATATCAAAAAGTTCATGCGAACTGCCAATGTATATTAAAGTGAGTATATTTAATGATATTATGGTATTTCAGTAAATATTTATTCGACATAGTCAATGTATATTTACTCATATACATACATATGTATTTATTTTCCTTATATCTAAATTTCTATGAAAGGAGTGAAAGAAGAATATATGACGTGAATGTGAATGGAAGAAGAAGCCGTTCCCGTCCGAGGAAGACAAGGTACGATCAAGTGAATCAAATACTTGAGCCGGGCCATGTCAGAAGTCGGTATAATGGAAGAGAATGTATGAGACAATGCATGAATGTTAATGAAGCAAGAAGTGTATGTCAAGATCGAGTTGTTTGGCGGTCTTTCCTCTCTGCCTACCCCCGATGGATAGTAGGTTTTAAAAAAAAAATTTAAAAAAGAGTCCCAACTGCTCCCAACCGTCTGGAGCCAGTGAGAATATGGCTTCTCCAATTCGGGAATGTTGTGAGGCTGAAGTTATTTGGGAGGGAAGGAGTAGGGGAAGAGGAAGGTGGAGAAATACCTAGCTATTCAGATCAGGTCACCAAACACGGCTAAAAGCCATTTCAAGCAACGTTTCAATTATGAATGGTGGTCTTTCACCAGGGCGATACTGAGAGTATCTTCCACTCTGGAACGCGCGCAAATATACTATATATTATTTTTTAAATGAATTAGTTGTAAAACAACATAAATTAATTAAATAACATTATCTTGCGCGCGCCGGGATTTGAACCCGCGACCTTCGGATTCGTAGTCGAGAGCCTTACCCCTCGACCATGGAGGCCGTCAAAGCTATGTTAGTTAGTTAAGTTTAGCCAGTTTTTACTTTAAAATAATGATTAAAAAATTATTAATACTTTTTCTGTTTAATTCTAATAACTCCATTTATTTTTTTTTGTCACAATAATAAAAACTGAATATAACTGAAGAACTTAATAATAACATCATTAAATTTGATATCGATTAAATCTAAAAAAATAAAAATAATAATTATAACTGTATATTACTAATATGATTGTAAAAGAAAACCAGATAAAATAAGATAAAACGTTGCTTCTTTATTTTAATAATTTTTTTGTTGAGAGAAAAAACCATATTTGTATAAAAACATGGATGTTGAAGTTAGGTTAAATAAGAAAAAGAAAACGAATAAACGAAAATCGAGAAAATATACAATTATACTAGGAAAAGGTTAATATCTTTGGTTTTTATTCAGTTTATTAGAAAAATTTTGTACGTGTTTAAAAAGATATGTTTGGACACTTACATTCGGTAGATAGTAAAATGTAAATTTTAGGAGCAATTAAAAAAATCATGTCTCTGTGCAAGCCAAGTTTTACACAAAGGTAGTTCGAGTACGTTATTTGTTCTGTTACTAAAGCGATATTCGGTTTTGGGAATAGTTTTTTAGGCGATTTATTTACTTTTTTTTTTAAAAAGAAACAGTAACAGCAGATTGTGAAATAGAAATCTTAAATGCAACCTATACAGAGATATTTCAAATTAATAAAAAAATCAGTTCGGTATTTGAATTTCTTTCCAGAGTGGGGAATTCTCTCAAAATCTTCCCGGTGGACCACAGTTCAGAGGAGTTTATTCTTGTCGCTTGAAAGACTTTAGCTTTGCTAACAGAAAAATGTTGATATCTTTGGTTTTCATTCAGTTTTTTACTACATTTTTGTTTGTGTTTATTTCGTACGTATATTTACGATTGACGTATAGGAATATTGAACCACAGACAATACCCGCCAGTTTTGCCATTTTGGGGTGATTTATCAATTATTTCATTTACAATATCAGTTTGGTTATCCACACACCTAATGAGCGAAACCGTGCTCGAGAAATTAAATCAATATAAAGTCGTAGTCAGTAAAGTCCACCGACCCCATATAGTCAAGCTATCGATATGGGCGTGCTAGGGCCCCGAGTGTGGAGATATCGGCACCTTCTAGAACTCGATTGCTCGGAGTTACCAGCATTTCGCCATTACTCTATTATTATCTATAATTAGTGCCACAAAATAAATGACCCAATATAGAGAGATATCCCAGTCGTTGAAAGTTATCACGAACTATATATCACACTGGAGAAAAATATCTTTCTTAACCAACTAACTAATTAACCAATACGTTGTTTTCCCGCCGGGGTAGGCAGAGAGGACGTACCACCAAACAACTTGGTATTGGCACACACTCCTTGCTTCATTCATATTCACACATCGTCTTACACCAACTCTTCTGTTATTCTGATTATTGATATGGCTCGACTCGAGTATTTGGTTCACTTGATCATGCCATGTCTTCCTCGGTCATCCCCAGCTTCTTCTTCCAATCACATTCGCGTCATAAATTCTCCTTACACCCCTTTCTTTTCCGCTGTACATGTCCATTTTTTTTTTTTTTATATGAATACCTTACAAGAGTCCCAACTGCTCCCAACCGTCTGGAGCCAGTGAGACTATGGCATTCCCAATTGGGGAATGTTGTGAGGCTGAAGGTATTGGGGAGGGGAAGGAGAAGGGGAAGAGGAAGGTTGGGAATACCTGGCTATTCAGATGTAAGAGTCTCTTTCTTCATCTTACTTATTTCGCTTACATCAGCCTTGCATTTTTTGCGAATTCCAACAATTTTCTGACGATCATACATAGTTTTATCACACATACGCATCAGGGATCTAATTTCTACATCATTCAATCAACTTTTGTTCTCTGTCTGCAAGCTCCATGCCTCACTTCCATTCATAAGGGTTGGTTTTTTTTTCCAAATTAAAAAAAATGTTGTATATAATGAAGCAACAAAAGCGTAAAGATTATTTTTTCAATAGATACTCGAATGATATAAAGCTGATGTCTGAAGATTCGCAAGTTGAACATTATCGGACGATTTTATTTCTTTATCAACGCTTTTTTATGTGTTTTTTTATGTTAGGGTGTGTCACCTATAAAAACTTTTGAGTACAGTTACGTGTTGAGGGTGAGAGAATACTTTAATCGTACATAAACCGAGAAACCGGGATTTTTCTTTCTAAAATGTGAATTGTTCCCTGGAAAAGACCTCCAAAAGAGTGATTACTATTATGAATATAAATAAATTAATTAAAAATTACTTTGCAATCACCACTATATTTATATATACAGAATACTAAAATATATTATTGTCAAATATAGTCAAATGATAAAAATGGAACACTATGATGAATAGACAAATTATAAACGTAAACAAAAATTGACTAAAGTAGGCAATACTAAATCAAAAACTTTAATAAAAAAAAAATTATAAAACATTAAATAATAAATATATATTATAAATTTAAAAAATAAATTATTTTTATTATTGGTATTAATATTAAAATAAATTCAAGATATACCTAATTTAAAAAAATATATAACATTAGTTTATTAATTGTATTTAATTGACTATTAACACTTTTTCTAATTTCTAAAATTTAAAATTAGTTTAATTTACTTATTTTTCATTAAATAATATTTTGTTTTTTAATTCACTTTAACTAATACATTTTTTACACCAATAAAAGCACATTTATTAAAAGAATTATAACACATTATTTAAAATGATAATGCATTAAAGCCCAGATCGGCGTATAATCAAATAAATAATTAATGTATAGATATGCATCAAGATTTTACGGTAATAACTCAAAGACGGCCTCCGTGATTGAGTGGATACGATCCTTGGCTACGAATAATAAATAATAACTAAATAAAACATCTGTATTTAACCACTGTTAGTACAAGAAACTTTGTTGGCTTACCTTTAGTTAAACTTCCTTTGTATTGTTATATAAAATAACCGTCAGGCGGTCTTGTGAAGGAGAAGTAGAGGAGGAAGGTTGGGAAAGAGCGGTTACGGAAGACAGTTCATTGGTTTAGACTTACCCCGACGGTGGTGTCTTGACAGGGAGCTCGGCTCTGGACATTCGACTAGCTCAGTTTCGGCAGGCCAAGAAGCTCCTCTGCAGGGCCGTAGGCCGACGGGCAGTCTTATAATTTTGGTCGGGGACTCTAATACTACGCCAAATGAATTTACTAAATGCTTTCAGACTCAGAGTTTATTCAGGGGAAGGTACATACATGGTAAGTTATGCTACAATAATCAAAAGCTAGCCTAACCTCAAATGGAAGTTACGGGTGATTATTCTCTCTGATATTCTCTAAACGGGCATGAACGGGCATAACGGGGAATCGAATAAGTTACAACACATAAGAGGAAATACAAAGTAAGCTTACAGTCATGGTCGTGGCGGCAAAAGGGTCCAAGTGGAAGTCTCGGGTTTGGACATCAGTACACTGAAGTTAAGTTACAGTTACGGGCGAGTCACCATATTCCGGTGCTCTGTTGTTATAAACCAAAGCATCTCGCACAGTGGGCGTTAACCCAGCATGCGTAATAATATGGCGTTACAATTTGCGGCTACCAAAATGGCCTTTTAGCGCGCTCTTTGTAGAGACGCAGTTAACTGGAACGAAGGCGGTGGGCTAGTAAGAAGTGATCCGGTAGCCGGGTGGGAAAGAAGTGCCGGAGCGTGGGCGTGCAAGCTGCCGTTGTGGCAAACGTGGCGCTCGCGTCGTTTTACCGTTGTTGTTTACGAGTAGCTAGAGTCCTCCTCGGATCTTTCTGTCGTTACGTAACAGTATTTATATTTGTATCAAAAGCTCTTTTTTTCTTACGAATAAATAAATAAATTTATCCAGTGGTCGCGGGTTAAAATCCTAGCCTGCGCTAGTAAATTTTATTTGATTAATTTGTTTTACTTCACAATTTATTCTTTCAAAATAACACATGGTATATTTGTAGCACGTTCCAGAGTGTTAAATACTCTCATTATCGTCCTGGTGAAAAACCACCATTCAGAATCGAAACTTTGCTTGGATTGGTTTTAGCCGTATTTGTTGACCAGATCTGAATAGTTACGTACTTCCCAACCTTCCTCTTCCTCTTCGTCTATCCCTCCTAACTACCTTCAGCTTCATAACATACTCCAATCAGGGATGCCATAGTTTTACTGGCTTTAGATGGTTGGGAGGCGCTGGAACACTTGTATGGTACTCGCAAAAAATAAGAATAAATAAATTAAATAAATAAATATATGCATCTTTCGAAACCAATGGAACTTCATCCGGATACAATGTACCTACGTAAAAAATAATGCAATATAAGATTTTGATATTTATTATAGAAATGTTTAATATTTATTTATTTATTTATTATAATTTCGTTTCAATTTCTATTCGTCTAATATAAGTATAATAACAATTAAATTACTACAATTTTGATTATTTTGCTTTTTTCCATTATTACTTTAATATTTCCCTTCTCTCACCAGTTATTATTATTATTTTTGTCTATATTTATTAATTGTCTATGCTTACGAGTATATGTCATTATTATTAGTTTTTTTTTTCAATATAATTTGTATCTTGACGAAGGAACCATTGATTTCGAAACATGTAGATATTTATTTTTTTGAAATAGTGTTTTACACATCATATTTTTTTTTATTTTAAATTATAATTTAAAACTACGCACAAAGTAAATTTGCGTTTATTCAAGAAGTGCTACTTTTTCACTCACATGCAATATGTACGCATTTGTATTTACATTTACATAATACTCTAGGCCTCTAAAAGGCCAATGAATTTGAACATTTGTTCAAGAAAGAGTTCCGCACGAATTCAAAACACTTGTATTTGTAATATCATAATACGTGCGTTTTAATTCCGGTTATTTTTGACATTCAATGAAATATACAGAGTTCATTTCCTGAATATGGATGAAGTCACGTATTCTCTACCGATGAAAAATGGCAAGCACATGTATGGGATTATTAAAGCATCGCTCCTAATATCGGTACTGAATTTAAAATACAGGAAACATTTTCAATAACCATTACATTCCTTCAAATCATGATGATTTGTGCAATTCAGATGATTATTATAATTTATTTTTAAAATTAACTCAACAGAGGAGGCCCCCAGGAAAATAATTTCCCTTTAGGCCTATGTCATCTTTGGGAGGAAACACAGAGGCCGGAAAATCATTCCATAGCCGGGCTGTTGAACTCAAGAACGAGTCATAGAAACGACCCGTCCTTAAAAAATAAAATAGTTCTTTATTCCAGAAGGTATGCAGGGGTAGTGAAATGCAATACGTTCCATAAGTGATAATAATACTAAATAATAAATAACATGTACTTAAAATAAGAGGAAAAAAAAAGAAAAATATAGAAAAAGATTACTTATTAAAATATGCAAAATAAGTTCATTCACTGAGAGAAAAAAAGAGAATTAGTTTATGGTGGATATTTGACGGTCTCCCGTCTTCAAGGGGTCATCAAGGGAGACTCCATCCATGTAGCTATGCCAGTAATGATGGTGATTGGCGTATTCTGCACCATAGGCTTTCCATGCTTATGTTACAAATGTCGGGTGCGCGTTTTGCGTGTTTTCCTATTATGAACTAGTGTCGATGGGATCAATGACGCTAGTTCCTCAGAGCATATTCTTTTGAAATACTGGTAGAAAAACGACCGCACTCCCACCTGCATGTGCTCTAAAGATGATAAACCATTTGTTAAGACAGGGGAATCTATCAAACGGACGACCCTTTTCTGCACAGATTCAAGAGGTTTTTTCTGGTATTTTGGGGCTTCAGACCAGTTATTATTAGAATATTATCGGAAATTTAAAAATAAAACGACCGTGTACTCGTACACGCTCATTGGACTTATGAAAACGCTGACAACGCTGTGAAAATTCATCATAAAGATAATACCCCTTTCCATATATGTTATTTTCCATGGTTAAATACTCTTCATTGTCTTTACTATCATCTGTCACTTTTTGTTAGTGAGATTAGGCTTTACATGTGTTATTCATTCTACCATGAAAATGGGCGACGAAATTTAAAGTAAAATGTCAACCGTTCATTTGTTGTGGAATTCCATTGTAATGTTATGATTAAAGCCTTACATTTTGTTCCGTTTATTTTATTTTATGGCACCGGCTTCACACCCCTCTACACGCATCAATCGGTTTGTACATATAAATTTTATTTATTGTGCTAAGTCTAATTTGTAGAACTCCATTTTTATTCAAAGTTTTAAAATTCATAAAAATATATTTGCAAGTGTGGAAATAAAATAATAGATTCTAGGTTCATAGTTTGGGTTTTTTCTTTTTTTTAAAACCCAAACTAAGAACCTAACAATCTATGTTTTCAATATCCATTTCATGCAGTTGGCACTTTCCGTAAATGTCATTTCACACTACCATTATAAATGGCGTCAATTCTTCATCAATATTTACTCGTTTTTATACGAAGAAATGAACTGCATTATTTTGTATTTCTGCATATGTAGATATTTTCTCTGGAAACAGCACATTTTGTTTTATTAGTGACGGAAAGAAATTATGTAAAACTCTTGTTATAGCGTCTTAAAATTGGTATGAAAACATTCACCCCGCCATGTTATATTGAGGTTAACCCAAAGATATGCCACTCTGGTTCGACACAGACTGCATTTTCAAAAAAAGACGGTAGGTGTAGAATATTTTCAAAATGGAAGACACAAGTGGAATCTACTTAAGAACTTTATTATTTAGATGTTTCGAAAAACTAAATGTTTGGAATAAAATAACATTTTCAATTGAAGGTTTCTTTATTTAGAGATAGTAGTGGTCGTCACAAGCATTATGATCATTGTCAAAACATTGATGGCACCCGAACGACATACATGAATTTGTCGATAAATCGATGTTTATTAAAATAACGTTACACAGTTTCATACAATACGGCAAATACAAGTGCAATATATGTTACATAATTATATTATTGTATGGTTTATATTACCTACCTCACTAGGTGAAACATGTTTTGAGGTAGGTATAAAATGCTTGTTTATACGGCGTTTGAAGTTTGCCAATTTAAAGTTTTCGTCAAATACATCCATATGGTGGTCTTGGCGCCCTCGTGGCTGCCGGCTGCGTTTTATAGTTGCTCCTGATTTATCTTGCAAATATTGGGAAGTTATTAATTTTCCCGGTGTAAAAATAGCATAAAATAACCGCAATAATTTTTAGGTTACATTTATAAAAATTACATAATTTTAGAGCTGTCGTTTCGAGCTTAAATCAAGTTTAAAACAAAAACCCAAATATTTCAAATATTTTGAGTTGAAATCTGCTTCGTTCTTCCGAATTAACGCATCGGCATCGGTCACATCTGGCGGTCAGTCGTCACCACATGTACTATTGAAGTGCCAACAGATAATAGAAACGGCGATTCGGGCCACGGTGGTTGTAAAAAATATTGTATACAACCGGGAAGTGGGCTACTGGGACCCCGACAAGGACACCGCCAGCTGGGGCGAGAACGAGCCTTTACCTTCGTCATTGAGATAGTGGCCAAATTCCTCAATAAGCACGACTTTGACCTGATCTGCCGGGTGCATCATGTGGTAGAGGACGGGTATGAGTTCTTTGCCAAGAAGCAACTGGTACTGCGAGGAATTCGATAATGCAGGAGCAATGATGTCAGTGCACAACACTCTGAAGTGCTCCGTCCGGATCCTGAAGCCGGCTGACAAGCGCATGGCGTACGTGCAGACTAACACCAAGCGTCCCGTCACCAACAAAGACAAAGAAGATTGGAAGAAAGGATCAGTGCCTCCGGCCCCCGTCCTCACCCGCCGCCCAACTTTACATAACTCCTATCATTTGTATTAGCGTCTTGCAATATATCGTAAGGAATAAATACAGTTAGCTTCTTTTTTCTTTTTTTTTTCAATTAGACATGTATGAAAACTTAGACCAAGCCGTATTTAATTTTGATAATTTAACTGCATCTATTTATATGGTCTATAAATAATGTGTAATGATATTGTCCAAAAAAAATATCATAGATTTAATGTAGGAATAATGTAAGAATAGGAAGTAAGATTTGTACAGCGCCCTTGAGGTGATTTTTCACAAAAACGGCGCTATAAAAATCATCTGATTATTATTATTATTATTATATTATTTAAATATTTATGTAAACCATAGTTGGAATGAGACATACGTATATTAAATGTTAATGTTTGTATAGTCGTTTGTTAAGGTATGTGTATCCTGATTAAATGCAATTTTAAAACAATAGAGTTTGATAATTTTAATAAAAAAGATTATGACGTTTATTAATCGTCTGTTTTCTAATTTTGGAATATTTAAACTATTTTTTAACATTTGACTGCTGTAAAGGGATATTAAGTTTTATATTTATAAAGCATAGGAACATTCTATGCACTCTTCCTCCATTAGTTATACTTATATAAAGTTACCTATCCTTCCACGTAAAAGCCCAATTAGGGCGTTAATAAATTATTAACTGTTTTTGTGTTTAATTCGTGGAAATATATTTTTTTTAATTAATGTAAATCAAATTTAATAATATCACTATCAAGTTCTGCAAGCATTTTTAGTTTTTATTGTTGTGACAGTTTTTTGTGCGTTCAATTCCATTTTCAAACTGCGGTTAATCCACATTGTGACGACTTATTTATATGATTTTATTCAATCCCACCCCATTCTAATTTGGACGGGTTGTTAAACATAATGATTTATTATCGGTAAAACCGATTTAGTTATAAAATAATTAAAATTCTCTATTCTGTGCAAATTTTTCTAGTTTTTTATTTTTATTTTTTTATGTTTGGCATGTGTGGAGTTTTTCGTTCCAATATCTGTAATATTTTCAAAATGAATAAAAAAATATGGTTTAAATATAACATAGCTTTTGGAACCAATAATAATATATTAACAAGCCTAAAAAACTGATGGCATATTTAAACAACGAAAAAGCTGTCACAACAATAAAAGAATTAACTTAAATTTAAAAAAATTATAATTTATTAAATAAATGGATAAATGATTTTTGTAGACCACACTGTGAAACTATGTTCTAGTAGACTTCTAACTAGGGATATGTATAAAATTTTATGATTCTACCATTCAAAGTTTAAATATAAATTCTAACGTTTTCATGCCCTTATTTACAATTTGTTGAATGTGGGCCGCGAAATTTAGTTTCTCAATGTCATGCCATCTTATGCCAAGATCTCAAATTTCAGTAACTTGTTCCAAATTTATATCGTTTATTGAATAGTCAAAAAAACAGAGACGTATTTTTCTAAAAAAATGTCAAAGTAATTTTTTTTCCAAAAGAATATTTGATTATTACTAGACATTTCAGTAACCTTAAGGGTGTATTTCCCCCACCCCCGAGTAAACTCCCGGTCAGCGTGCATATTTATTATATGTTTCACTATCTTTCCAGTTTTAACCGCCACTTTAATCATGTGATTAAAGTTACTCAACGAATAATAACTCATCAGTCTACTCAGAGGTGGTTGAGTACCCCCTGAAAGTGTTTTTATCGATTTATGTTTAACAAGAGGCCGGTTTAAGAGGCTCCATCGTAAATGCGTCTAATTCCTCGGTATAATGATCGCAATGTTAATAGTTGGGCCGTGCTGGGTCTGTGGTAACCGTACATAGCGCTGTGGGACCGGCAAACTTCCCATTCTAAACAAGTTATACTTAGCGAAATGGTTTGTACTGTAAATCTTAGGGTTAAAAGCTTCTTTAACTACAACATCAAAAAATTAAACATTTTGACGAAGTATTAACCTATCCCAAGATATGTCATTTAATGACTAAGAAAGTCTAGTCAATTTTAAATTTTTTTAACTCCTAAAAATTAAAAAAATTGAACTGCTTTTAATTGATAACATGTTTTTCCATGGAACAAAAGTGTAAAAATGAAACCTCTAATTAATTTTTTGCGTCTTTCTAATATTCCGAACCTCACTTTTGAGGTTAAGTATCCAAATTTCAAGAATTAACTCTACCGTACATAATAACATATGTATTATATTTATAGTAAACCATAACTAAACATAAGTAATAATTTTATACACATTCCGCTTACATCAACCTTGCATTCTTTGCAAATCTCATATATATCTCTTTGATATCTCATTTCTACAGCATTCAGTCTACTTTCATTTTTCCTCTTCCAATTATATGACCCATTGCCATACATTAGGGTTAAAATTAATATATTCTATACCAATAAAATTCCGTTAAGTTTTAGAATAATCATTAGATAATAAACACAGTTTTCGAATTATTACTATAATAAATTCAGTGAATACGATTGCAAGAAAAAACAGTTTTGTTTTATGAATGAATGAATTACCGCATGACTTAAGAAATATCAAAGACTCCACAGAATTATGAGCTTTCTAAAATTTGAGCTTCTAAAATTTCAAATTTATCTAATTGTAAACCAGTTGTATTTGTATGTAAAACTTTTAAACCTTTATTTATAACAAACGAATGATTGGTTTCTAAAATATGATTTGCAAATTCAGAATAGTTATTATTTAAACACCTTAGGTGTTCCTTAACTCTAATACTGAAATTTCTACAAGTCTTTCCGATGTAAAAATAGAAAAAAAAAGAAATAAGAAAAAGTGTTAATAGCGAATTAAATTTAATAAATAATCAAATATTTTTTTAAAATAGCTATCTCCTAAATTTATTTTCATATTAATATTAATAATAATAAATTTTTATTTATATTTCTAATTTAAATGTATTATTCAATGTTTTATAATTATTTTGTCATTAACATTTTTTATCTGTTACTTACCTACTTTAATTCATTTTTGTTTATGCTCATATTTTGTGTATTCTTAAATTATTGTTTTAAATTGTTTATCATTTTTCTATACTTGAAATTATTTTTTAGTATTCATTTATTCCTGAAGATGATAGCATTGCTATCGAAACATGTAGAAATATTTATATATTTTAAGTAAAGTGGTATATACAAAGTGTATTTTCAATTATATAATTAATGTTTCTTTGTTTAGAGATAGTAATAGTCGTCACAAGGCATTACTTTCGCTGTCAAAACAATTATGGCACAACCAAAAATTCCCAACTTCACAACTTTTATACAAAAAAAAAAATCCCGAGCAAGGCCGGGTATACATCAGCTAGTTTTTTTTTTTTCTAAAATTGTGTTCATCTGAAGCGACCTTCCAGGAAAGTATGTTTTTCTGTATCTGTTTGTACATAATTTGATAGAAAATATGAAGTAATATTTGTACAGCGCCCCAGGGGTGATTTTTCGCAATAACCGCGCTATGCAAAATATCCGTTTATTATTATTATCATATACTATTAAAAACAATAGATAACAGTAGATTTTTACATAATTTGAAAGACTTCAAGTTCCTGTTGAAAATGTCTGCATCTTGTAGGATATCGTGAGTTTTTCAGATACATAAAATGTTAATACAATCGTATCATGTCAAACATATATTTGTTTCTAGTTCTATTTAGATATAATGGAATTATTTTCGTTTCTCTTTATATCACACACCAAAATAGTGCTTCAAACATAATGTATTTTTAAATCCGCGCGGAAAGAAAATGGCACGTTACGGTGTACAATCAACGATTTTCATATTTTGAAGCAACCATAATTTTCTCATGTTAAATTGCCCATTTCACGAAAAGTGCGTGTTCCCTTCATTTTGTATGTGACAAACGATACATTTCGCTAAATACTTCCTCGTAAGTTTAAGGTTTCCCGGCATGTGAACATCTGACAACAACATGGGGGAGGTGGAACCGAAACAGGGTTTTTTCTATTTACCTGTCATATTCTTATAGTTAGTTGCGTTATTTATGACCGTTCTTCTTTGCGTTATGTATTTTGTTATTTTATTTATGCGATTTTCCTTTTTGTAAAAACGTATTTTTGTGTGTTATTTATGGACTAGTATTATTTTTCGTAATGGAAAGTACTCATATTTCCTTTATTGAAGAAAGTAATCACTTTGTGGGAAGACATTTTAATTTAAATGCAAAAAAAAGTGTTTGTTTTAATTTTATTTGATATGTATTTATAATAAAATAAAGTGGATTAAAATAAAATGAAAATATTTAAATTTCATTTTCCGTCTTTTTTTATTTTTTTATTTATTTTTTTAATTTGTAACACGTGTTTTATTTTAGACAATTGGACATTCTTCGTGGAAATTTATTACCTATTTATTTATTTATCATACGCTCAAAAGGGGATATTTTTAATTTAAAAAATGTGGCTATTAATTCAAATAACAATAAAATCTACAATTAGGGAAGGGATGAGGAATGAAAGGGAACCGGTGCATAATGCGCGCCTAACATTTTTACACGGTTAACATTATTTACATGAGAACTGGTCGCTTTTACTACTCGTTCTTGTTTTTAACAGCTCGGCTGTATAATGATTTGCTGCGATCTGTATCTACTACCTCCAACAACACGGGTCTCTTCGATGCCCAGGTTCACTACAGTCTTTTCTAAAAAATCCTGTACACAGAATCCCCAATGACGATATAATAATGCTGTCTTATTACACACCTTGCTTCATTCACATTCACTTAATCGTCAGAGTGCCATATCGCTGCAAGCGTTAGCCACGAAAATTGAGACGAAGCGCTTAGGCGCTGCGTTCTTCAGTATGCATTTGTTGATCCTTTACGAGAGCATCCGTTTGAGAACGGTGTATTGCGGTTGGCGTATGTCTCATAAACCGTATACATTGTTTATCCTGTTATAATAAATTAAATCGATATATTTTACCATGTCCGATCTTAGTTCCATTGCGGACGATGTATCGAAGGGCAGCAACATTACTGATGATGAGTCCTTAGATCTGATGATTGGAGACGAACGAAAGAGAATTTTCCTCGTATGCGCCCACTGTAAGAAGGGACAATATAGCCTTATTTCTTTCTCCCTTTTTCCTATGCATTTAGTAGTTATTGTTTTTTTTTTATTTAGATGCATTGGATACCATTCTTTATACGTTCAATTTCAAAAATAATCATTTTTTTATTTATTTACTAATAACATAAAATATCTATAGCTTTTTACGTACCTACTTAAAGGGATTACATCTTCTCATACATACTCTTCTGTTCTGTTCCGATTCATGGTATAATAAATAAAATTAAACTTCTAAAAGTTGATAGATTCCATAATAAACTTTTAATGTGAAATCATATAGGAATAAAATCGTAATAAACAAATTTATCTCGATTTCCTATAAAAAGTTTTCATTATTTGCTTACAATTTTGAATTAATCTCGCAAAATGTAGGAACTCACGTTAAAAAATTAACGAATTCTTTCTGAATTCCGTTCTTAATTCTATAAAAAGAATATTACATTTCAATAACATCGCGATTCACTTTACTCAAGTGAGAATCTAAAATTCCTCATCGTTCTTTCATTTCTTTCAAGAATTCATTGCTGAGAGAACGTTTTAAAATAGATCCAATGGTTTTTAATAAAATTTCTCTGATTCATTTGCCAACTCAATCTAAATTTATAATACATTTTCGTAGAAAGCGATAATTTTGTGGTTTTACATATTATTTATAGAAAAAAACACTGTTTATAATCACTAATTTATTTATAAACTGGTTTCGTTTGCCTTAAGCCCCGTCAGGGTACAATTTAAAATACACGGATTGTGCATATACTCGTACACACAGGTGGTGTCGGCGGCTTTCGTAGTTGAGTGGTTAGGATGCTCGTCTACGAAACCAGAGGTCGCAGGTTAAAATTCCGGCGTGCGCTAGTAAATTTTATTTAATTATATTGTGTTATTTCACCATTTATTCATTAAAAATAATATGTAGTATATTTGCGGCACGTTCCCGAGTGGTAGATACTGCCAATATTGCCCTGATGAAAGACCATTCAGAATCGAAACGTTGTTTGAAATGGTTTTAAACGTATTCGGTGACTAGATCTGAATAGCCAGGTACTTCCCTACCTTTCTCTGCCCATCTCCTTCCCCCCTCTTCTCAACATACCCTAATTGAGGGATGCTATAGTCTCACCGGCTCCAGACGTTTGGGAGCAGTTGGAACTCATGTGAAGCACTATCATAAAAAATACACGAAGTGGTATGTATGGTAGTAGTCGTGTGATCATATCGAAGCTCTATCCTAACGAAGCTTGAGCCATGAGAAACTGGTTGATAAAAAAAATTAAATAAATTAGCTGTTTAAAACAAAGTATTGGTTCATTTACTTAATTCACATTAATCATTATGCTATAGTTAAACATCGCATCGAATAAAGATAAGAAAACAAAGGAATTGTTTTGCATACAACTTGTTTCGAAATTGAAGAAATTACTACAAAAAAGAAAATGAAGTGAAATTGATTTTTTTTTAACCGTGGAATCGAATCGAGAAATACGTTTTACTCCCATATTAAATTTGTCGTTTTTTCTCTTATCTTTGATTAATATTTATCATTTAGTGTAAAAAATATTGCTATCACTTATAATAAACATAATTATTGCTAAAAATCATCAAAAATCATCGTCTGAGAAGTGATTTTGTTGCGAATTCTAACCATAATTTAATTAATTGTACAACTGTTATTTTTAGCCATAAAAAAGTAGCAGCCAAAATATATGTTAATTATTTGGAGATTATATTAGCACTTCATAATAAATCGAAGTACGATACCGATGAAAATGACAGGACGGATTGAGGTAGCCGTGGCTCAGTGGCTTAGAGTGCATGAGGTCCTGGGTTCAAGTCCAAGCTGCTGCCATTATCTTTTTCTTTTCTATGTCTTTTTGTTTCAGGTTCCACTCTAAGAGTGGTTAATATTATCTTTAATGATTAAAGGTTAGCAATAAGTATTAAAATTCGATTATTGTAATCGCTTGTCGTCCCCTTTTTGGTAAAAAAAAGCAATAAGTAAAAAAAGCTAAAGCCATTCCAAGCAAAGTTTCGCTAAAGTTTTCCGAATGGTGGTTTTTCACCGAAGTGATACTGATACAGAAAGAAACACCAATATTAATATTTTCGTATAATCAGTTTTTGTACAAATAACATTTTTTTAAACATAATAAATAAATTAAAAATTAATCTGTAATCACCATTTTATTGATATATATATTTTAACATGTTTCTAAATCGATGATTTCCTCACCGGGAATATACAGAAAACTAAAAAAGAATAATGTCAAGTATTGACAAACGATGAATTTAATATTTGAAGTAAATTAATTAAATTTTTGAATTTGTTTATATTTTTTTAAACAATGAATTGCTGATTTTAATCAAAATTTTATTCAAGCCCTATGAGATTAAAAGCAATTCTGAGTTAAATAACGAAGCGGTTATGCCTGTGTTCTTTCTACATTGTTTGATCACATTTTACGTGAAGCAGTTAGAAACTAAATGCCGGCCGACAGACGATAAGGTATGTAATTTAAGTCCAATATTGTAATTTATTAATTAATTCCTCCACCACACGTCAACCTAAAGCGTTTACTCTGAATATATTTATATCAACGGTGAAATCTAATTTCAAACATTTAATTTAAATTGAAATTTGAATACAAGTAAAATGAAATATTTCTTGAATATATTTTGATAACTTATTGTAGCTTATAAACCTGGTTATTAAAATAAATTGAATAGTCTTTCTAGACTTTTAGAAAAATCAATAGGTCTCTCATATAAATAAAAATCGGATAGGTATATCCGAGACACTATCTAGATTGCAATTATATTCGGGTAGAACTTTGTAATCATTATAAAGACAGCAGCCAATAATATGGGATTTGATAATGTTGACAAGTATTGAAGTTGAGGTAAGATGGCGTAAAGCGAACTGTTTTTATTAGCTCAGTTGGTAGAGCGGTTGTCCGGTAAGACAGAGGTCCTGGGTTCGATTCACAGATGCGACTGATACCTTTTTTTTATTTTTCGTGATTTTTTCGGTTTCAAGTTTCATTTTGGATTCGTTAATATTATCTTCTACAATGAAGAAATATTTATTAATTTGTTCAATTTATACTTAAAAATTCATGATTTTAATTATTACATTTCTTTTACCTCCTCGATTTTACTGAGGAAAATCATCTTTACAAATGATCAAGTAAATTAAGATCCATATATCTGTAGAGATAAGTAGAAAGGATTGAACGCCATACCACTCTGTCTAGTTAATTCACTTTTATTATTTACTTGTTTTTCCAGGATAAATTTATGGGTGACCCTAATTGAAAGATACTATCAGTATCGCCCTGGTGAAAGACCACCATTCAGAAATGAAACGTTGCTTGAAATGGCTTATAGCCGTATTTGGTGACCAGATCGAATAGCCATGTATTTTCCCACCTTCCTCGTCCCCTTCTCCTTCCCCTCCCCAATACCTTCAGCCTCACAACATTCCCCAATTGAGAATGCCATAGTCTCACTGACTCCATATGGTTGGGAGCAGTTGGGAGCCTTGTGCGGTATTTATATAAAAAAAACTGAGAAAGTCAGTTTTTCACACTTTTACTACAGAATCGATAATAGTGTCTAGAAAAAAATATTGTGGAGCATGAGGTATGCTTGTGACTGAATTACTGTTAATGTGAATTTGTGTAGTTTTTAATTAAATAATGTGTTGATAGATCAGAAAAACAAAAACAATAAATTAATTTCATCATTGAAGAAGATAATACTAAGAAATCACAAATAAGAAACAGAAAAAGACACAGAAAATAAAAAGGTAACTGTCACAACTGGAACTCGAATTCTTTACTAATTGTTCTCTATTAATTCTCTATTAATCCCGTTACCTTTTTTATTTTATCAATCTTTTCCTGTTTTACATGTCAAAGATATTTGTTAATATTATCTTCATTAATGATTCAAATTTACTATGAAGTTCATTAACTCCAATGAGTTATTCAAATAAATTGAAAATTCTCTCAGTCTTCAAACGATTCCACATTTTTATTTAAAACTAGCTGATTCTTGCTTGTCGTTTGGACGTCATAATTGATTTGGTAGCGAAAGTAATGCCTTGTGATGACTATTGCTATCTCTAATCAAAGAAACATTAATTTGATAATTTTATTTCATTCAAAAATTTATTTTTTCAAAACATATATAAATAATAAAGTAGTTACCTACTTGTGTTTTCCAGTTTGAAAATATTCTACGCAAATAAACCAAAATTTTTGAATATGTAATCTGTGGCTAACCAGAGTGGTATATGTATGGGATAACCTCAATACAATATGGTGGGTTCAGTGTTTTCCATACTATTTTAAAACGTTATAGCAATAGTTTTACAAGTTGGATTTCATTTAAACTACTTTTTTAACTTTCCTGGCACTAATAAAAGAAACTGTGCAATTTTCAGCGATATCGGTCAAGTAATTTTCGATAAAATTGAGGACAGACAGACCAATATTAATTTTTATATATAGAGAAGATTAGATATCTACATATGGGTTCATGGATCAATGGCCCCGCTATTAACACCGATGTCATGAAGATGTTATTGACTTGTGATCCGTATTTTGTTAAACAACTCTGACTCATTCTATTACGATAGACAGAGACGATTCATTCAAGGTTCATTGACTTTACTCTATTCAATTTATTTTAATAACTTATTTTGGCTTATAAACCTCATTGTAATATTTAACCTGTTTACCGAACGTGACGTGTTTATACGTATCGAGTACAGGTAGTACGCATAAAAACGTCTTCGAAATATATTTTATACCCTTGAACGGGCGGGATTCAATTTTACGTTTTATTAATTTCTGAGTGATCGGTACATGCATCGACATGAATTTAAGACACACAGCAAATCAGTTGCGGTTCGCTGTTGTATGGTGTGCATGTGTGCTTGGTAAACGGAGATGGGTACGTATTTATACTTCGTACTTTCATATAATATTCACTTTATTTTTTATACCTTTTATTACCATTCGCAACATTTCTAATTGTTTGTAAAATTAATAATTTTTTATTTCGAAAATATTTTTTCAATTCAATGTTTCCATTTTCTTTGTGTAAATTTATTTATTTTTTTGTGATTTTATACATAAATAAACCAAAAAAATACATGTTTCATAGTCTTTTAATTAATTCAAAGCATTAATAAAGAAATGGGATAATCATGAATGTTAATCATGCGGGCGTGAGGCGAAAATACGTCATGGCAAAAAAGTGGGCGCCCGCTGTATGTTGCGTAATTATAAAGGGCAGGGGTTAACAGGTTAATAATTGAGGAAGATAATATTAACAAATCCTAAATGATACACGAAATCGAAAAAAACACAAACAATAAAAAGGTATGTAAAAAGGTTTCCCTGATGCGACTGATATCACACTAACTCTATTTCTATTCAATTCATTTTTGAGCTCAAAGGGACGCAGGAAATCTGTCATCAAAATGTTTAATAATAAACCTGTATTTAAATCATAGTTACAAAAATTAAACTTGGCAGCAAAAAAAAAAAAAAATAAACCTTAAAAAAAAAAAGATTTTTCGCGATTTCAGAGGCACCTTTATCAATTATTTGGGGGCTAATGGTGATGTAATTTTTTTTACTAGGTCTAGGTTTTTTAAATATACATTTTTTTTTTAAATATTCAAATAAGCAATATGGTGGACTTTAAATTAAATTAAAAACGACCAATTTACGTTGGAACACAAATTACCATTCATATATTAAAATATCTACCCGAAAAAAGATTTTTTTTTTTTCATTTTTATTTTTATATTTTTATTTACGTAATCATATTTACATAGCAAATATATATTTTTTAAATACAATAAACCCGCAAATAATTTTCTTAGTTGCCTCTAAAATTAAGATTTTTTTTTTCATGTCCTGTACTTCATAATTTAAAACAAAAATAAATAAAATACTTCTCATCCATACTAGATATTAACTAAACCTTTAATTTATAAAAATGTATCATTCAGTTTGGATGAATATTTTTACCTCATATTCAAAAATAAGTTATGTACGAAACTCTTAACAACTCTTAAAAAAAACCATTACTTAATCATAATTTGTATGTCATTGACTGTAGCAACAGCCGTTCACACGCTTCTATGACCAGTTTATAATATGGAATAGAAAGTTGAAGTCGATTCAACACGGGTCTTCTATTTTTATCGGGTATACTATCGGATAGAATAGATGAGGTGATAACGCGGCTTAAGCCAAAAAAACGTTCTAAATTCAACACCCTTAATTCAAATTTTGAGACGGAAAAGGTAGCGACTCTATTGATTAAAAATTTAACTACAATAGAATAAGCTTGACATAAGAATTTTTTCAGCCGTTTTTATATAATTCACATTCTTTCCGCTTGGCGCGTCAATAAAAAAGTAAGTTTTTTAAAGCTAACAAAATGGAAAATACAAAATAAAAAGTGTTCCATAATTTTACTTGCTTGCGATATTTCTCAACTTTAAGTGAAAAATTACGTAAACATTAACGCATAATTATATTGAAAGTTTTGTTTCAGATTGTTCAAGGAATATTTTTAGGATCGAAGATTAAACTAAGTCAAATCAAGAGGCCAAATAAATGTTAACCTTACTGAAGTGCGACGCATACGAAAAATTGATCAAATTTGAATGCTTTGAAAAACAGAAATGCGGTTCACGTGGAAATTGACCCCATTGTAAATCGAGATGTGGGAGAACGCGCGCCAAAATCTACTTTTATGAAACATAACTCCGCTGTTGGAATTTATATATATACTTATATTGTAGTTTTAATCACCCAAAAATAATAACGAATCGATTTCAATAATCACAAAAGAATATCCAAAGTTTTTTTGTTAAATTTCATTCGCGATAAAAATCACTGAACTCAAATACCTATGTAAAGCATAATACACGCGTGTTGTAAGCTTGCTACAAAACAAACATTTAAAACCTGCCACACATCTTTTGTTGTTTGTTTATCATACAACGTGTCCGGCTTTCCGAAAAAAAACAGGTGCTCAAATTAAGCCCCTTGTACGGGATATAAACCTACCTACACGTTCATACAACCTACGTATAGTACTCGAAATACAAAATAAGGCCGTCACGACTAAATGTCGCACGGCAAAGCCTGTCAACCTGCCCCGGCTCGTATAAATCAACCCCCAACCGGATACAACGTCACAAACCCTCAAAATATAAGGGCATCCCTTTATAGCCGGAAACGCCTGAATAACTTCCCAAAATTTACGACCCATTCTCGTCAGTCGCTTCCTCCGCAGACTACGCCTTTGGAGATGCTGGAGCTTAAAAATATTAAGAAGAGATAGACTAACAAATGAGAGAAATATACTTTTGTGACAGTCCGTTGGGAGCTTTTGTTCGTATTCTTGTAGAGTGTACATCCAAGGCTCATGCAGTAGGAAATTAAAAAAAAAATATTTTTGTTAAACTCTGTTTTACATTCGAAAAAGGTGTGCTTACTTCATATTAACCTTCGACATGTCAAGGTGCAAATAAAAACTTGCGTTGCCATTTGGGGTTACTCAGTTACCCCATGTATTTTATCAATATAATGCCATTTTTCCATTAAAAAAAATCTTATAGCTTACACATTCAATGAGTTTTCGAGAAAAAAATATTATAGTATAGTCAATTTTGAAAAAAAGGCTCTACATTCATGAAAAAACGAGGCTTTCGGCCGGCGGCTGGGAATCTACTAACTTCGCGCTCGTAAAAAAACATTTAATACCTGCTAGCGGTCCGGCGACCGATTACCTTACCCCCTCTTGGTAATATTGAGAGCGAGTGAGATGACACGCATCACCCAACACTGTGCTAGTTAAATGGAGGAAACGTGCAGCTGCGGGTATGGTTCCGGCGCGTAATAAGTATTATTTGCATCAAGGAATAATGCCTATACATTAAAAAAAGTTTTATAAAATAATTTTTATTTTTATTGTAGATTTTGCATTCAAATGTTTTGTAAGAATACAAAAAAAAGGTCTCTGTTTAAAATAATATATTAGCAATTTAATAGAGATTTTGACTACCCCTCTTGGCCACAGGAAGGTAAAAATACTATACGCAGAGAAACGGTTTATTTATGCATGACCTTCGTGCATTAAAATTGTTTCTGAAATGAAATATTGTCAGTGCGTGTTTTTAAAAAGTACTAATTGGATGTATCACAATGTGAACTAAAATGACACATAAAAAATAAACGATTGGAAACGATGGAATATTAAAGTAACCGAAACAATTGATTGCACTAAATGGAATAAAGAATATAGGTTTCCCGGAGGACGGTCAACTAATTAGTCGAACAAAATCTATGTACAAAGTGTAGCGATGGGTTACAACTCATTTTGTTAAGGCCGGGAGTCACGGTACCAGTTCAAAATTTTTGTATGACTCAATTGAACGACGGCTCATTCAATAGCCGGCACGTATTAAGAGCCAACTCCCAGATCATGAGCACATTTGACGGCCTCCATGGTCGAGGGGTAAGGCTATCGACTACAAATCCGAAGGTCGCGGGTTCAAACCCCGGCAGGCGCAAATAAATTTAATTTAATTAATTTGTGTTGTTTCACAATTAATTAATTCAAAAATAATATATACATATATATAATATTTGCGCACGTTCCAGAGTGGAAGGTACTCTCAGTATCGCCCTAGTGAAAGACCACCATTCAGAATTGAAACGTTGCTTGAAATGACTTTTAGCCATGTTTGATTACCAGATCTGAATAGCCAGGTATTTCCCCACCTTCCCCTTCTCCTTTTCCTTCCTCTCCCCAATACCTTCAACCTCACAACATTTCCCAATTGGGGATGCCATAGTCTCACTGGCTCCAGACTGTTGGGAGCAGTTGAGACTCTTGTGCGGTATTCATATTAAGAAAAAAAAAACATACCTCAGTTCATATGACTCCCAGCGTATAGTTGTAGGTACAAAACGTCCAGATGCCAGACTGTTCATGTATTGCACAGTGC
>JAHDVE020006042.1:0-34445 GCA_022606495.2 Halesus radiatus | reverse complement strand
CAAAACTAACATACATTTTTATGATTTTTGTTTATTGTTGTATTATATAATATTGTTGAAATAAACTCCCGGTGACAAGCTACTTGCAGTGGCTTAGCGGGTATAAATTCCTACTGTATATAATTAATATTACACAATAAAAAAAAAACACAATCCGCCAATTAAGTAAAACAGAAATAGATGAAAAAATATGAAAAGATAAAATATGATTCAGTGGAATCAAAACTAGTCGAAGTATTTATACAAAAATAAAAGTGGATTCAAACAAAGCGTCTTTTCGGTTATTTCGATAATTAATAGTTTTTTTTTTTTTATCGTCAATTATTTGTGAATTTCCAATGTGAAATTATTAAATACCGTCTTGAAAACTTGTATTAATTGTTTTTGTGTTTAACCCAATTTAATTTCTTAAGAAATTTTTCGCGAATTAAATTTTAAAATGTTATTAAGTTCTACAAGTATTATAGTTTTTTTTTAATATTGTGAACATATGAATTAAAAAATGACCATGCCGACTGAAACGCTACCTATATCGGGCAGACGGGAAGGGCTTCCTCAACTAGATTCTTCAACAAGAAATACGTATACGATGTTATAATAATAAAAACACTTTTTCAAAATTCGCAGAAGACCTATTAGTGAATAATCACGTCCCACTTGACAACAACGAGCCTAAACCCTTACATATAGAAAGATAGGGTCTTAGATTACATTTACTTGAACACTTACAAATTAATACACGAACGAATGATACTAAAATAACATTAATTAATAAAGCTAGGAAAATTATTTATTCAGCACTTCTCAGTATTTTCACACGACCAAACAATAGAACACATTAAAATATAATCAATTATGTAAATATTGTCATTTAAATGCGGGGAAAACACATTATAAATATAAGTACCTCACAGAATAGAGGATTTTTTAAATTCTAAAACTAAATCGGTTTTGCCAGTAATAATAAATTTTAAACACCACGACCAGATTAGAATAGGGTGGGAGTAAATAAAATCATATTCGAACGTCGTTGCAATGTGGATTAACAATAGTTTTAAAATGGCCTTGAATGCCGAAATAGCTGTCACAATAATAAATACTAAAATACTTTGCAGAACTTAATAATAACATAATTTAATTTGATGAACATTAATATAAAAAAAAATAGAAACTTTTGTTTTCTGTTCCAATGATTTATTCTACCCTATGACGGGAATCTTAATACTAAAGAAAATTGAATAAGAGGAACATAGTTTTTCAAAATTATCCCAAAATGTTATGTGTTTATCTACTACGGAATAAAACCAAAAATCAACTTGATATCAACAAAATTTAATTCAATTGTAATAAAACCAAAAATCAACTTGATATCAACAAAATTTAATTCAATTGTAACAATAATTTCAGGACTGAGTCATTTAAAAATTCATTTGTACCTAGACTTCACGCAGAAGGTAATACTTTTTCAGACATAGAAGATATGTTGAACTGCTCGGAATACAAATACAAAAAGACGATTATTGCATCTTCAACAATCTGCTGATACCAACCCTGAGGCAGTGAGACATGGAACTGGCAGAGGAAGGATGAAAGTAAACTGAATGCCGTTGAAAAGAGATCTCTGAGTAAGATTAAGATTAAGAACGAGTAAGATTAATAAAGGGACGCTAAGATGGTTTGGGCATGAAGAGCGAATAAACGTAGAAAGGAGTGTTAAAAGAATATATTACGTGAATGTAAATGGAAGAAGCCGGGGACGCCCGAGGAAGACATGGCATGATCAAGTGAATCAAATACCTGAGTCGGGCCATGTCAGAGGTCTTAATAATAGAAGAGAATGTATGAATGTGATTGAAGGAAGAATTGTATGCCGAGATCGAGTTGTTTGGCGGTACTCTCTGCCTACCCCTGCGGAGAAACGACCTGATGGTTAGTTAGATAGTTCCTCAGAAATTATTAATAAGATATGTATCTAGAATGTGAGGTGTGTTTTGAATATTTATTTTTTTTAAATTTTAATTTTTTTTTTGAATTTTTTAAAAACCTCATTGTAATATTTAATCATTGAAGAAGATAATATGAACATAACCTTATTGAAAGATGAAACCGACAAAAAACAACAGAAAATAAAAATATATCAGTCCCAGATGCGACCGATATCTTTTTATTTTCTGTTGTTTTTTTTTTGGTTTCATGTTTCATTTAGGTTATGTTCATATTATCTTCTTCAATGATTAGAATTTTTGAATATTCGCCTCTCTAGCTAATTATTTGGAATGGTACTTACACTATGTTATTGCTGAATTTGTTCGTTATAAAAATTAAATATTTAGTTGTTGTATTTCGTGAAGGCTATCTATTTTACCTATGTACCTACTGTGATGTGTTTTGCACCTGTATTACTATTGTAATTTGAATTTGTATAACAAAATATGTAACAGCCTATATAGGGCGTATACAATATAATAAACAAACAATGATCGCGAGTAAAATGGGACACCTTTTACAAACAAACACCCAAAGCAAACAGGTTTACAGGTGAGCTATATGGTCGCCAGGTATACTACGTGCCTACCTACATATACCTGCCTGCATTCTCAGGTGATCATAATAGCCATTCTCATCTCATCCCATCCTTACTACAGCGGCGAGAGTGGGTCACTAGAGAATCTCGTATACCAACAATTTACTAACTAACTAACTATCCATAGAGTGCCTAACTCACCTGGATATTATATTACAGGTGTATTGGTATTTTACGTGCTTGTAGTGGAATGGATTATTTCAATAAGGAACTACAGTGAAAAATATGATGGCTTTAAAAAATATGTATTCATGTAGATAAGGAAACGCAGATTTTGAATGTATATTTGAATGTATTTTGAATGTATGTTATTAAATTATACGTAGATTTATGTATATCGTTTTTTTAAAGTGAATAAAAAATTATCTCATTAAAACGCCTTGTTATGTTCGTACCATTACATTTGGAAAAGTGAACATTTTTATTTTTTGCTTTTGTTTTGTATTATTAATATGTGTTTTTTTTTAGTTTTGGCGAAATTTAAACGTAGTTTGAGTGACTTTAAGCTCTATAATTGTTGTTCAATATAAAAACTATTATTAGTGAAATAAATTAGAGTATTCATGAACCAATTATCAATATGAATATTATGATAATATTAATGCTCAAAACTATTATTATTCTCCGAGTAATTTCTAAAAAGTACAAAATTTTATTGCTTGTGTTTAGTTATGGTTTACTGTGAATAGAATATAAAATCATGTATGGTAAAGCTCATCCCTGTTTTGTCATTTAACATTCTAATCTCAAAACTGATCAAAACCGACCGGCCATAGATTTGGAACGTTTTGGTGGGCTATGAAGAATTGAAACATTGAAAATTATTTTAACTATGAAAACAAACAGAAAAAAACTAAATATACTGATATTTAAGTTGGAGCATCACTATTGACAAAAAAAAAACTTGGACTTGAGTTATGTATATTTTAGGTTTCACAATAAACTGTTTTTTTAATGGTGATCGCCGTGGTTTTATGGTGTGGTTTTTAATTGTAATTTATCATGTACACTATACAGGGTTATTCAAAATGGTGGGCACAATTTTCTGCCCCTATATTTCCTGAATTATAAGTTAAATCGACGATCGCCGTGGTTGAGTGGCTACGACCCTTGTCTACGAATCCGGTGGTCGCTGGTTCAAATCTCGGCGTGCGCAAGTAAATTTTATTTGGTTAAATTGTGTTATTTCGAAAATTTTATTTTTTAATTTTTTTAATTTACATTTTACAAATGAAAAAATACAATGCAAGTCCCGATAAACCCCTTTTTTTCAGTTTGTCTAATGGGGGCTTGTTATTAAAAACTCAGAATTACAGATAAGATTACATAAATAAAAACATAAAAAAAAAACAAACATATGAAACAAACTTAAAACATAAATATTTCTCATAATAATACGTAGTATATTTGCGGCAGATTGGTAGATACTGTCAGCATCTCCCTGGTGAAATACCACCATTTAGAATCGAAACGTTGCTTGAAATGGCTTTTGCCTTGTTTGTTTACCAGATATGAACAGCTACTTCACAACGTTCCTCTTTCCCCTGCTAAATACCTTCAGCCTTACAAAATACCCCAATTGGGGATGCCATAATTTCACTGGTTCTAGGCTGCTGAAAGCAGCTGGGACTCTTAGATGATATCAAAAAAATCTTTTTAGCAATTGAAAGAGGATATCCGAATGTGTCGAAACCCACCGCCAGATCGCTCATAGTTGCGCAAACGATCGCTAGAGTGTTCGCGCCGCCATGCTGCCATTTCACTTCAGTTGTGAGTAAGATGGCTACTACGCAACACAAGGTTTTCTGCGTAAGTAAGTTCTGTAAAAGTGAGTCGATAGCTGTTGTGCAGCGTACCTTTCGTCTCCACTGTAACATTAAACCTCCAATTTGAAAGAGCATTGAAAAATCCCGGGTCGACCGCGTGTATTAGAGAAGAACGTGGGAAATTGAGTCCACCATTTTGAATAACCCTGTACTGTAATATAAAACGGTTGATATGTTAATTTTTACTTGTTAATTTGGTTGTTATTATCTGTAGCAATGCTGATACGTTTGTTTTTGTGAGTATTTTTCTTAAATAAAATTTTCTTAGGTAAACAGAGTTCATTCCTTGAAAATGTTATCGTATTAATGTTTACCGACGCTTTACGTCTCGATGTGGTTGTAATTGCTTCGTCTCGTCGGTCTTTTTTGTTATTGTTGTGAATACTGCAGGATAGTCACAACTGTCCGGCGCCAAGTGGAACTATGGCATCCACAATTGGGGTTTGTGGTGAGGCTGAAGTGGGTGGGGAGGGGAAGGCTGGAAAGCATCTGGTTATTAATTATGCCTGAAGGTATTTCAAGCAATGTTTTCTTTCTAAATGGTGAAGCGATGGGTCATGACTCATTTTGTTAAGAGCGGGAGCCACGCTACTACTTTAATATTTCCGTACGACTCAATTGAACGAGAGCTCATTAAAGATCCGGCACATATTAAGCGCCGGCTGTAGCTCCCACGATTCTCAGCTCATACGACTCTCAGCTCCTACGGCTCCTAGCTCCCAGTGTAGGTACATAACGTTCAGATACCAAACTGTCAGCAACCGTTTACGTACTGTACAGTGCCTACGTGTAAATGCGGTAATTCCTCTTATCTCTACACCCGAATGTGTGAACCCTAAACGACATATGTTTTAAGATGTATCATGGCGCCAAATATTAATTGAAAGTTCCACGATCGTGGGCATAATTTTGCCTTGTAGATGTTAGACACGTATACGATGATTTTATATAAACACATTAGAAGAAAGGACCTTATTTAAAGATTCGTCATCGTAGAAATGCATTAGAATACTATCGAACATCTCAGATATGTTTATCTTTTTAGACAAATAAACAATATTTCTTGTGGTTCTAAGGTTTGCCAAAAAGAGTCACAGTTCAAATGAGTCGTGGTACGGTTTGAAATGAGCCGACACAAACGAACGGCTCATTCATGAACGACTCATCAGGGCGAACTCGACAGAATCAACCACTCAAGTATTAGATCGCGATACTCGTATGTCTAAAAAAACAAAATAATTCGCTAAAACGTCAATGAGTAGATTGCGAATTGCGACTACAGAAATATGTAGCTAATACAAAGAATAGAAGAATGCGACAATCTGTAAATATCAAATGTCATGCCGGCAGATTATAATTATGAAATGGTGCAGGTGTTCCTCGATCAATTAATATGATGAAAAGTCTCCGGATAAGGAACTATTCATGTATTTTTTCGAGTAACCTGTAGCCTGTAGCGTGAGATGTTGTTTTGCAACGCTAGAAATATGTACAATTTATAGTACACAGTTGATAATATATAATATATAACTTGTTGCATAGGTTCTCAAACTGTTGAACAATTAAAAATTACTTTGTAATCACCACTTTATTAATATATACATATAACTCCGGACTTTCCGTAGAATTCGTTCGGCGAGAATGAATCATTTTTAAAAACAAATGTTTAACATGGTCCAAAGTGCTTTGCGACATTGAGTTTTTATTTTCTTCAATAAATATAAAATTACTTTGTTGTGTCATTTAAAAAAAAATAAATTATGTGAATACCACAGAAGAGTCGCAACTGCTCACAACCGTCTGGAGCCAGTGAGACTATGATATTTCCAATTGGGGAATATTGTGAGGCTGATGGTAAAGGGGAGGGGAAGGAGAAGGGGAAGAGGAAGGTGGGGAAATACCCGGCTATTCAGATCTGATCACCAAACACGGTTAAAAGCCATTTCAAGCAACGTTTCAATTCTGAATGCAGGCCTTTCACCAAGGCGATACTGAGAGAATCTTCCACTCTGAAACGTGCTCAAATATACCAGATATTATTTTTAATTAATTAATTGTGAAACAACATAAATTAATTAAATAAAATTTACTTGCGCTCGCCGGAATTCGAACCTGCGATCTTCGGATTCGTAGTCGAGAGCCTTACCCCTCGACCATGGAGGCCGTCATTATTAATAAAAAAATAAGAATTAATAAGAATTACATGTTGATATATGTTTCGAAAGCGATGCTTTCCTCATCGGGAATCTATAGAAACATATTGATGTGTATATATGAATAAAATGGTGAATACAAAATAATATTTAATTAATTTATTTTTATTTATAATCATAATTTTTTTATCTTTGTATCTAACTCACTCTTGAGTTTCTATATGGCATTTTATAGTAATTAAAATTAATAATATTAAAGTTCCAAGTAGTTTCGTTGCCTTAGAAATTACAGACTGTATAAAATTCATCCCACAAAAACTCACAGTTTTTGGCCTAACCATAGTTTGAAAATGGCCTTGTACGCCGAAACAACTGTAACAATAATAAAATATAAAATGTTTGCAGAACATAATAAATTTTATTTAGATTAAAAAAAACGTTTCACAAATGCTTTATATTTTAAAAAAAATTGTAATAAATAATTTGTGTAAACCACTATTTAAAATATAAACATTAACACCTTTCGGAAGCCAAGCTTCCCTCATCAGGATACGCAGATTAACTATATGTATCCTAATGAGGGAAAATTCGCTTCTGAAACACGTTGATATTTATATATTAAATAGGGGTTTATGCAAAGTATTTCCTATTAATTTTATCGATAATAGCTGAAGTACCCAGCGTTGCCCGGGGTTATTAAGGGAGCAAAGTTTTATAATTCCTACCCCTACTCCTACTCCCTACCCCTGTCCAGTAATTTTCCTCTTATGTGGAACGCCAAGTGCACAAAATTTAATTAAGCATTACCAACATTCCGCTTTAAGGGGTAGGAAAAGGGGATGGGGTGGTTTTCGAAATCTCATATAGACAGTGACCTTACTATTATTTTGAAGGTCAAGTGGGCAAAATTTCACCAATCTCTGAATAAAACTGAAGATTTCTATACAAAACAAACAAACACACAAACCCCGCCCGGGACATGCTTCTTTATATAATAGATGACACCACGAAGTAATTTTACATTTACTGAAGAAGTTTCATATTTTACTTATGTCAGTAAAAATCACACGAAACAAACGTGGACAGCAATGAGCTAGCCTGGTGCCAAAATGGGTACCGCGTGACCTTTTCAACCAGCCGCCGAAATGGTACTTAGAGCAAGTCTATTGATTATTTATTTCTAAGAAACAAACAGGTATTAATACAAATATACATACAAAGGAACTTCAACAAAGTTTCTTGTGCTAACAGTAGTTAAGTACAAATGTTTTATTTATGAATTTCAGAGATAAAAAAAAAATAACAAGGAAGGGGGAGAGGAAGAGGAAAATAGGATCGGGACAGGGGATGCTCTAGATACATTGCATACTCGTGCATCAATTTGTGGTCGTACTTATTACTTCGGTTCGATATTTTGAAAGGGTATTGTGAAGAATGTCGATATTGTGAAATTGTGCATTATATATTGCACACATATACGGGGAATTGGAGAATTTATCCTTAGATTTGTCCAGCATGCGGGCAAATAAAATAATCGGTTTGTCGGGTTGGTCTTGATGGTATGTGAATGTTTATGAAGTGTTCATATTATGACGTAAATGATAGATACGCAGTAGTTGCAGAAACGGTATAGATTGTGTCTACTTCAAAATGGTAATAAAATCTGTGTACATTGAAGTGAATTCACTCACGGGTGTTATGCAGGTACTGGGTACGATACGGCTGAGTGTTCACAGCCTCTCCGAGTAAACAATCTGCACTGCGGATCACATTCCTTAGAGTTTCAACATGTTTACAGTAGTCACTCGATTGGTGAAGACTTTTAAAATTATTTATTTATTTTATTTTTATTTATTCATTCATTAACGCCCCAAAGGACTTTTACATATTTTAACATTAAAATGATTATGTGTACAGAACTTAAAAAAAAATAACATGATGCATAGTTGGTATATAAGTGTAACATATTTATAATATATATGAAGGTATAATAATGTATAAGTGCATGCCACAGAGAAGTTACAAAGGGAAAGGTTTTTAATTTGTAGATACTACTTTTTTTAAATTTTTTAATAAAAATATTAATAGCCTGATCTACATGATACATAATACACAAGTGCATAATATAATACTCTTATAATATGAGTGCATGACATTGTGAAAAAAAATCATTGTGTTTTTATATTTCGGATGATGTAAAACTGTATGAAATTGCATAATACATAATATAGTATATGATACATAGAAAGAAAAAAAAGAGGAATAAGTTTTTGGATTGTAGATGACTACAAAGATAATATATATAAAAAAAATAATAATTAAACAATAGCTCTAATGCGATACTCTTATAATTGTTGCAACATAAAAATATCGTTCAGGTATCTTTTAAACATGGGTAAACTTATGTTAAATATATCTATAGCAGAGGTGAATTTATTTCCAAGTATATGTAGACGAGAAATGGGTGCATGCATTTGGTAGTTTGTCCCAGAATTATTGTTACAGAATAACATTTTACATGGCCGCTATTTTAACACCCGAAAGCTTGTTACGGAAAAAGATGGATCTTGCGTTGAAAATGTATGAGTATTTCAACCATTATTTTTCACCGTTTAAATTTATTACACTCATATACTAGCTGATGTGCACCCGGCCTTGCTCGGGATTTTTTAAAATTTTTAATAAAGTTATGAAGTTGTGAATTCTTGCTTGTCGTTTGGGTGACATAATTAATTTTACATCTAAATTAATGCCTTGTGACGACTATTACTATCTCTAAACAATGAAACATTCATTAGAAATTTATATTTCATTACAAACAATAATAAAGTTATAAAATAAAACAATAACTTTGTTTTACATCAGTTTTATTTATACTTTAGCCGACCGGGTTTTGCTACTACCGTAGCTTCTTCAGGGCAGTATACAACTAAACTATGAACTAAGATGCACATGTGTTATGGAATGATACAAACAGGCTAGTGAAGGGCCAAGGGTGGGAGATCAGCAGGTACCTGCTGACCGGGAAGGGTGTGTACTTTGTTTATTGGGAATAATTTAAGGATTGGACTTTTATTTAAATTTATTTGAATGAAGCAAGAAGTGTCTGCCAAGTTCGAGTTGATTGGCGTTTCGGCCTCCCTGCCTACCCCCGCAGAGAAACGGCGTGATGTTTAGTTAGTTGGCAACTGTTCTACATATTGAATTTTATTCAAAGTTCTCTCTAAACCTTCCCGGCACTAATAAGAACAAAATTAGCTATTTTTAGCTAAATCGTTCGAGTAACTTTCTAGAAAATCGTGGACAGAGAAACAAGATATATTTTGTTTTTCTTCGCTCATTTTTTTTTAAGTATAAAAAGATTTTACATGATTTTCGTCTGACAAACTAAACACATGTCCGTATTATGGCAGATGATTCATATATACATATACTGCAATACATACTACATATACATATATATATATATATATACATATACATACATACTACATATACATACATACTACATATACATATACATATACATACATACTACATATACATATTTATATTTTTAAATAACTTACTGAAGCTAATGAACCTCATTATAATATATTTTTATTTGTTAAAGATAATATTAAAGACCCTTACGGCCGTTCTCCCCAACCCTACTGAGCAGCTGTTAAGCCGAAAGTTTCCCTCAACACTGTTCAAATGCATATATTCGCTCATTGTAATATATTTTTATTTGTTAAAGATAATATTAAAGACCCTTACGGCAGTTCTCCCTAACCCTACTGAGCAACTGTTAAGCCGAAAGTTTCCCTCAACACTGTTAAAATGCATATATTCGCACATTGTAATATATTTTTATTTGTTAAAGATAATATTAAAGACCCTTACGGCAGTTCTCCCTAACCCTACTGAGCAACTGTTAAGCCGAAAGTTTCCCTCAACACTGTTAAAATGCATATATTCGCACATTGTAATATATTTTTATTTGTTAAAGATAATATTAAAGACCCTTACGGCAGTTCTCCCCAACCCTACTGAGCAACTGTTAAGCCGAAAGTATTCGCACATTGTAATATATTTTTATTTGTTAAAGATAATATTAAAGACCCTTACGGCAGTTCTCCCTAACCCTACTGAGCAACTGTTAAGCCGAAAGTTTCCCTCAACACTGTTCAAATGCATATATTCGCTCATTGTAATATATTTTTATTTGTTAAAGATAATATTAAAGACCCTTACGGCAGTTCTCCCTAACCCTACTGAGCAACTGTTAAGCCGAAAGTTTCCCTCAACACTGTTAAAATGCATATATTCGCACATTGTAATATATTTTTATTTGTTAAAGACAATATTAAAGACCCTTACGGCAGTTCTCCCTAACCCTACTGAGCAACTGTTAAGCCGAAAGTTTCCCTCAACACTGTTCAAATGCATATATTCACTCATTGTAATATTTTTTTATTTATTAAATATAATATTAAAGACCCTTACGGCAGTTCTCCCTAACCCTACTGAGCAACTGTTAAGCCGAAAGTTTCCCTCAACACTGTTCAAATGCATATATTCACTCATTGTAATATTTTTTTATTTGTTAAAGATAATATTAAAGACCTTTACGGCCGTTCTCCCCAACCCTACTGAGCAACTGTTAAGCCGAAAGTTTCCCTCAACACTGTTCAAATGCATATATTCGCTCTTCCCAACGAAATTCTCTATTAAATTTACGATCAATTTATGATATCGATTGTTGTGGATTAAGTTCCTCTCAACAGAGGACTAGTTATAAAAAGTGTCAACAGGGTGAACAAACTTCACCGAAATGTCAAATGTCGTTATTAGTTTACGCTATTTTCTACGCGATTCAAATATTGAATGCAAATATTTTTTTTAATTTTTGAATGTCAAAACTGTATTTTTTTAATAATGCTGAAGAAAACCCTACTTATTTTACTAATTATAAGCTACGTTTTGTCTTGTTTTTTCACTCATCGAGAAACGTCAAATTTCAGATGTACGAAACGAACAATATGCCTTGCGGCGTTATCAAAAGCTCAAGCTAACGCTTTATTTTCAACATATTTTTAACATACACGTTTGTAAAGTATAAAATGTTGGTTTATGTATTAGTTTTTAAAACAAATGACATGTATTCATAATAAATACAATATTAACTCATCTGTGTTAATTTTACACTGGAAGCTTTTGTCGGCGGGCACCTCCATGGACAATTTAGGATTAAAAATGCTTGGAAGCAAGCAAACAAAGCGAATATCTTACAAAACACTTGGCTGATCGGTAACGGCCGTTAGAATGAAACATGACATCGAATCGACACAGAGAAAATAAAGATAATGGCAGCAGCTTGGACTCAAACCAAGGACCTCATGGTCTATCCGGAACGCTGTGCTCTAATCCACTCAGCTACGGGTTGGCTAGTTCAGCCTTATAAAAGACAACGCCCTTTTAGCAATGTTTAATAGAAATTCATACTTATTTGTAGAGTTTCTCCATGGGTGGCTGCCAAAATGTACATTATTCCGATCTTGTACCAGCCGCCTCTATCTGTAGTAGCTATAGCCAGGGCCGTTCCGCCCGAGGAATGCGGAATCCTTAGCCATTATCATTAACACATTTGTTTTATTGCGCGAAACAGGCAATTAACAGACAATCCACGGATCAGCCACGTGACGCTATTTTATATGGAAAAACCTGACAAACCTTAAACTGCGTGGAAGTTATAGGTACGCTAGTGTAGGTGATATTGTAAATTCCCGCAGGTATCGTCCTGGCGAGGAAAACAGCGTTCAAAAAGAGAATTTATTGGCTATTAGTTGACACATTAAAATTTAGAATACGAATTTTGCAATTTTCACTTGAATTTTGTTTATTTATTTATATTATTATACACCCATCTGGGCTTTTACATCGATTTTAGAATATAATATAAAGATATATAAAAAATTACAAGTACATAGAGATTCTAAACCATAAAGTAATGTACAATCTTTTTCAAACGTTTAACAGTGACATAAAATAGAAAACCAAAACAATATTATAACACAAATCATTATCGCTACATTATCCAAGATACAATACTACATATTGTAGGATTCATCAAAGTGCGGGTATAGATGACGCTTTACTGTATAAATGGAGTCCGCAAATACATCAAAAACACCTCCAAACCTGTTGCCTAGATCATGCTTCCTATTGGTTAATGAACGAGACTGACATTTGGTTGTGTGAGTATTGCAGAAGTGTTGCTCGTCGATTCATTTAATTTAATAGTGGCGAGGATGGCAGGGCTGTCAATTAGGTTGATAATGATTTTATATAATACAACTAGGTCTGACATAACTCTTCTGTCAGACGGCGTCATCAAATTGATTCATCAAACTTACACAATTAAAATTTTCATCTGTAATTTTGAGTTTAAAATTAAATTTATGCTGAACGCAATTAATTATTGTTTTGTAAATGACGCGACATTCCTAATTTTCGGGTAGATACATCGTATTTTCTTATTTTTCACGCGATATTCTGGTATTTTAATGTGATTAGTAATGTTATACATTCTAAATATTTCGTTGTCTACGGTTTCGTCGAAAACGCCTTGTACTGTCAACCTTTTTTTCAATTAAAAAATAATATTAATAGATAGGTACTTAATAGTAAAAACAGTATATTAAAAAAAAAATTGTTCTAAATATTTGTAAATATTTTCTAAACATTTGAAATTGTTAAGTATGAAAAAAAGTATTACTGTCCGCACACCGCTTCGCTACCGAAAACCATCTACTTAGTATATTTAATCGTTTTTTTTAAACCTAACTCATCGTGCTAATAATTATAATTCGTAGCGATATGTTTTAAGTACATAGATGGCTGAGTTCAACTCACGACCTCTGTAGCAAAGCGATGAGGATACTCGGCTATGAACCCGGAGGTTACCGTTTCCACATAATATAATATAAAATTGACTTTCACTATGAGTTATACTTAGTTTGTAATATTTTAACAGTGGTATTCAACGAAACTTAACAATTTCAAATATTTAGAACATAATTTCAAATATTTGGAAAATAATTTAAAATATTTAGAAAATAATTTAAAATATTTAGAACTTAATTTAAAATATTTAGAAAATAATTAAAAATAATTAGAACTTAATTTAAAATATTTAGAACGTGCTTTAAAATATTAGAACATAATTTCACTCTTTTTTTAATAATTTTAAAGTGTCATTTATTAACTGTACGGACGTGTTTTATAAATTTTGTTTTCATCCATTGAACCCCAATCTTAACTATTCAGTAGAAAATATATTTTATATTCGATCATTAACCCACGATGGGTGAGCTCTAGCGTCATGAAATTTGAGCTCCTATTTAATTGACTTTGCAGAACAACGTTATTTTCTAATTATATTAGTTTAGGTTATTTTGTGTGGATTTTCTTGCTCTTTTGATATTTGCACTTAAAATTTGATTATTTATACCCCTAGTTTATTCTAAATTCTTATATATTATTCTAAATTGTGCAGGTGAGTCTGCTGCTCGTGAATATTTCATGTCATAGTTTTAATTTGCATTATATTCAAAGCCTTTTTCACATTGTCCTGAACAAACGGTTTTGAACGCTGAAACAGCTGTCACAATAATAAAATCGAAAATGCTTGCAGAACATAATAATAATATTATTAAATTTATTTTCTGAAACTTAAAAAAATATATATATATTGAATCAGTTAAGTGCCTTTTATGGAAAAAATATATATATATTGAATCAGTTAAGTGCCTTTTATGGAAAAAAATATATATATTGAATCAGTTAAGTGCCTTTTATGGAAAAAAAATATATATATTGAATCAGTTAAGTGCCTTTTATGGAAAATATATATATATATTGAATCAGTTAAGTTCCTTTTATGGAAAAAATATATATATATTGAATCAGTTAAGTGCCTTTTATGGAAAAAATATATATATATTGAACCAGTTAAGTGCCTTTTATGGAAAAAATATATATATATTGAATCAGTTAAGTGCCTTTTATGGAAAAAATATATATATATTGAATCAGTTAAGTGCCTTTTATGGAAAAAATATATATTAACCGAGTTTTTATTTTTTGTGTCATAGTTTTATTTGTTATATATTTATGCATATTTTTATTTTTTACAGTAACTCCACACAAGAGGCCCCGGGGGAAATAATTTCCCTCGGGACCTGTATAATTTTGGGGATGTTGTGTGGAGGGTCTTTTAGACGATAGGAAGGAGTGAAATTGGGTCTTGAAGAGATCAATGTTGTGGGATGGAGGAAACATGGAGACCGGCAGATAATTCCAAAGCCGAGCTGTTGAACACAAGAACGAGTCGTAGAAGCTACCCGTTCTCATGTGACAAATTTCAACCGTGTGCAAGATGTTGGGCGAGCATTTGGCCTGTTTCCCGACTATGCACCGATGCCGAAGGGATCAATGACGCTGGTTCCTCAGAGCATCTTCCATTCCCACCTGACGTCTGTGCTCCAGTGATTGAAATCCGTTTGTTAAGATAGGCGAGCTATCGACCGCCTGTTTGTACACAGTCGAGGGGTTTTTCAGACATTTTGGAGCTCCCGACCAGAGGTGGCTGCGAAATAATAACAGATGCTACTATAATAAAAAATATACCATTTATTATATCTGTTAGTTTACAATTATATTAGGTTAGGTTAGTTAGTGTAAAGCGCACTTGAGGTGAGCCTTCACAAAACTGCGCTATAGAAATTAACTCTTATTATTATTTAAACAACTAGATATTTTCAGCTGGCGAGGCTATGTTGTTTCAAGAGTAAGAAACTTATTGTTTTGTTAGAAATTTTAGTCGCCCGGAATTATACTAGTAGCGGTTACAACACATCCATCAGCGTTACAACTATACGAATGAATTGACTATCTTTGCATGAATGTGGGAGAAGTCAACGCATCTAGGTCACTAGTCCTAGAGTCTAGTGTTAGGCAGTATTATCTGAGCACAGAGAGAGGTGGGAAACGTGATTAAACGAAACCAATACGCGAGCCCGACCTTTGGTTCAACCTACTCGACCAGCAGACTGGCTATCGAATCAACCAACCAACCTGACTGCCATAACTCAACCACTCTGCGAATACTTTGGTCTATTGGGCAAGGTTATATCCAAAGCCCATTCAATTTCTCTCTGAATAACGGCGAAATTACCTTTATTATTATGACCAGTGGCGGTTTTCTGTAACATATTAATAACCTTATAAACATTCAGATACCATCTAGACCAAGTCGAAAAACCGATTTTTTTTTCTTTGCCCGCATGCAGGACCAATCTTAGGATAAATTCTCCAATTCCCCGTATTTGCGTATTCACAATACCCTTTCACAATGTCGAACCGAAGTAATACGTACAACCACAAATTGATGTACGAGTATAAAATGTATCGATAGTATCTCCTGTCCCGATCCTATCTTCCTCTTCCCCCCCCCCTTCTTTCTTATGTACTTAACCACTGTTAGAACAAGAAACAAGAAACTTCCTTTGTACATATGCTTTTATTAAAACCTGTTTGTTTCTTATAAATAAATAAATAATAAAATAAAACAACCATGCAGTTTTACCACACTTTGATGACACGCTGTTTAGCCTCGTTAAATTTGTCCGTATGGGTAAAATTACCTGGGAGCTGGTACAAAATGAATTCCGTATGTGCGTTATGAATTCAGCGTCTATGGAGCTTTCTGTCTTAAGGAATAGTTCATACTTTTATTTATTTAGACATAAACAGTACATTTTTTTATAAACGACAAGGTTGGTATGATAAAATTTACATTGTTTAAGTATTTATTACATATGTCCACATAATATCTAAGTAGTTTTGTCTGCAATGAGAATGGTTCTCAACTGATGAGTGTGTATGTGACTAATAATAATGAAAAAATAAAGAAAATATGCGAAGAGATGACGCGGAGAAGTGTAGAGAAGTCATGAAATCAAGAATTATTATATTATGAATATACATTGTCATTCTCGTGGCGATTCAGCGGGAAACAGTGCAGAGGGTGTAATCCTTCGGAATCTACAAGACGGCCGTGTGTGCAGCTATATGAAGATTTGTTAACAATGATTTTGAAACGGAATTATGCAAGAAGCAGCAGATTTTTCTGTCATTATTGTGTTTTAAATTGTTATTAAAATAAGTTAATTACCCAACATATTATCTTAGTTAAATTGAGATTTTCGTATTTAAAATATTTTTTGTAACCTACGGCGTTGTAACATATTATTCGTTAGCCACGGACGTTTTCACTAATCGCCAAATTATTTATTTTTGCAAAATCGCTAATTTCGGGTGCAGTGATATGATGAAATTCCGTTAGATCTATAAAAAAAAAGAAAAGAGCAACATGGTAATTTTTTCTTCACTTTTTTAATCTCTGATTGCGCTACCAGTGAGATAGGCCACGAGCCGCCACTGATAATGACTGTTTTGTTGTGATTTATTCAATGAAACTTGAATAGGAAAGCGTATATTTTCACTTGCATCTATTTCAATTATGTGACCTTTGTGGCGTATGGGTCAAAGCTTAATAAGGCAGTGGACTCGATTCCTATGAAAATAACCCTGCTAGCTGAAAATAGTTTCGTTGTCCTAGAAATTTCCTGGGCATTAGGCCGATATTAGTGTAGCAGGTTTTGGAAAGAACACTACCTACCTAAAGTCCTTCCGAACCGTACGTATATCCATAAATATATATAAAATGAATGTTTGTCTGTCTTCGATATTCTCGAAAATTACTCGATCGGTTTCGCTGAAAATAGCACAATTTGCTCTTTTTAGTGCCGGGAAGGTTTATAGAGCAGTTTGAATGAAATCTAAAATGTAAAACTCTTGCTATAACGTTTTAAAATAAGTATAAAAAATATTGAACTGCCATGTTGTATTGAGATTATCCCATGGATATACCACTCTGGTTAGCCACAGATTACATATTCAAAAGAAGACGGGTTGTTTGGGCAGAACATTTTTAAAATGGAAAAAACAAGTAGGTACCTACTTAAGAACGTTATTATTTAGTTATATTTAAAAAAAATAAATGTTTGGAATGAAATAAAATTTTCAAAGAATATTTCTTTGTTTAGAGTTAGTATAGTTGTCACAAGGCATTACTTTCGCTATCAAATTAATTATGGCACCCAAACTACAAGCAAGAGTTCACAACTTTATTAAAAAAAAACCGATCAAAGCCGGATACTCTTTAAACCTTCCCGGCACTAATAAGAACAACCTGTGCTATTTTAAGCGAAATCGGTGAAGTATTTTTCGAGATAATCGATAACACACAGACAAACAAATATTTGTAGTTTTTTAGAATTTGCAACTATGAAAAGTATCAATTTTGTCTGTAAATTACTTCAGGTTAATATTATTGATAGAGATTAATCAGAATCAGTTAAAATCGGCTTTCGTCAAAACGTGTCCCAAATTGTAATAATTTTTACTATTATTTCAGGCAATTATAAAATCATGATTTAATGAAGTTATAAATCATTCAAAGTCTTTGATTTTGGAGATCGTCGGCTACCTTTGTTTTGCTATTAATTATGTTTTGCATTAATTAAATTCATTAATTTCTAATCCACATTTATAATGGAAGTTTATTAAAAAGCGGTCGAGCTTGACTTCGCGATTCCTCGGCAAATATTTTGGTGTGTCTCTTTTAGTAGACTCATAGTTTGTAAGGGATTTTTATAGGTAAAATTCTTTTGGTTGGGCTAGGTCAGTTTTGCATGAATTTAAATTGAGCTATATAAGTACGGGGTTATTCAAAATGACGAACTCAATTTCGTACAGCAATTGAAAGAGGAGGTCCGAAAGTTTCGAATCCCACCGCTATATCGCTAACCATTTCGCAAATTTTAACAAGCGGATTGCAATTTTTGGAGCATAGACGTCAGGCGGGAAGGCTGTCCTTGTTCTATCGGTATTTTAATGGAATATGCTCTGAGGAACTAGCGTCATTGGTCCCTTCGGCACCGATGCATATTCGGGAAACACGCCAAACGCGCCCCCAACATTTTCGTACTGTTGACATTTGTCACATGAGAACGGGTCGCTTATACGACTCGTTCTTGTGGTCTCGGCTTTGGAATGATCTTCCGACCTCTGTGTTTCCTCCCTCCTACAACATTTGTCTCCTCAAGTTTGCTCCTTCTTATCCTCTAAAAGACCCTCCACACAGCATCCCCAAATATGATACAGAGCCTCCTGTGTGGATTTATTTAAAAAATAACTATCGCTAGAGTGGTCCCGCCGCCAAGCAGCCATTTCGAGTTAGTTGTGAGTAAAATGGCTATTATGCTGCACAAGGTTTTCAGTTTTCGTGAGTTCTGCACAACTGAATTGGCAACTATACCGCAGCGTACCTTTCGTTTCTATTTTAACATTGAACCTCCAACTAGAAAGAGCATTTGTCGTTGGCATCAACAATTTGAGCAAATTTGATGTAAAAGAAAATTCCCGAGAGCGAAACTGATTCCATCATTTTGAAGAACCCAGGTTTTGTCTAGTATTGTGAATAATCGAAACGTTTGATGACCTCTCCAAAAGAGTAGTAACAACGTTAATTTGGCGATTTTGTGGTTAAAAACATTTTTTGTGATATTCAAAAAAGTGTTCCAGCTGCACTGAGCCAGAAAGATAAAGACGTCTTGTGTTTTTTTGCAGTTACTTAAATGAAAATTTTAAAGTTCTGTGTGGTACGGGTTTTCTGTACGGGAATGACTGCGAACTGAAAATAGTTCTGTCGACCTAGAAATTCCCCACTGAAAAGTCTGCGCTCTTTCCTAACAGAGTTTTTGCGATTTTTCGCTTCTTCAGAAGATCAATTTTTTATAAGAAAATGATATTCGAGGCATTTTTAGCTTGCCATGAGATATACCCGTTAAAGATTCCTAGCCATGAGATAACAAACAATATTTTAAAATATGATTCAATGTCATACTAACACAAATATAAAATAATCACGACGTTCACCAACATAATACACGACAACACCACAAACTATACATATCAAAAATACACTCGACAAAATACGGGGTGTAATCATTGGAATACGAGTACATTGTCTACACTAGGTATAACAAGTTGCCCGAGGAATTGAGACATGTGTGCGCTTCGGACAAATCTCGAAATGATGTTCTGAAATCTTTATTTTAAAATTGCTATTCGTAAAACCATTTATCATAGATACCAACTCTGTTCTGATAACCGTTCTGCCAAGCTTTGTAGATTCTGATGTAGAATTAGTTTTTTCTCTCTTGTAAAAATGTTATGTATTTCTGTTGCATCTGTATGTTTCGAGCCTGTACATTTATTTATGTTATTTTCCTGTTGTTCATACACAATTTTTGCTTTTATATTTACATATACATAATTTCCTGGAAAACCCTGTAAAACCTAATATTATGTAGCAATAGTTAACAGTCCCATAATGAGTTGAATTAATAACTCATGGGAGTATAACTTCGTTCTACGTCTTATTTGATATTAAAAAATAAATAATTATAATAATAATAATTATCGAATGGACACCGTTCCAGTTTATATCACAATAAGGTACACCAGTGAAAAATATTATAACATCAAAACACCTTGTTATGTTGGTACTATTACATTCGGAACATCTGACGTCACGTGTGTATTCTGTTTTTAAATTAGTACGATGATTTTTATTTGTCGATTCTCTTTTGTATTTTAAATATGTATTTTTTAGTTTTGACGAAATTCAAACTTAATTTGAGTGATTTAAAGCTCTATAATTGTTGTTTAATACAAACAACTATTATTAATGAAAGAAAATACAGTATTCATTCGAAAACTAATTATGAAAATATTAATGCTCAATACTATTATTATTCTTAGAGTTAAAGTTTTTAAAAAGGTACATAATGTTATTACTTATGTTTAGTTACGGTTTACTATGGATAGAATATAAAATTATGTACGGTAAAGCTCATCTTTGTTTTGACATTTGACATTCTAACCTCAAAACCGATCAAAACCGACCGGCCATAGATTTGGTGCGTTTTTGGCGGTCTTTGAAAAATTGAAACTTCAAAAATTATTTTAACTACGAAAACTAACTTTAAAAAAACTAAATATGCTGGTATTTAATTTATAATGCCATTATTCATATAAAAAAAATGTACTGGGGTTCCTCGTTAAAGATTTTAAATAAAATTATATAATTTGTCTACAAATATAATGATTAAAAATTATAATTATAACTATATTGCGAAATTCTATTGTAACATTTTATACCCTTGCAACCGATCCTGTTTCACCCCACTATATTCACATTAATAAATTAAAACTAATTCGAATCATTATTCGACTAACACGATAGTCATGTTTGCCCATAACTAGTAAATATGATCGCGTGTTGAATGTTATTAATTAAAATTAAAATTTAAATGATGAAACGATGGGTTTATGGCCATCATTGCTATTTATGCGACTGAACCTGTTCAGCAAGATATAGAGGAAGCAGTTAATTGGTTATTTAAAACACTGCTTTTTTAATAAAAAAAAACTGAATTATACCAATCATTGTCCCGTTAAAGTTAACGGTTAAGTCCCATAAACAAATCGATTATTGTTTTAATTCTTACTTCAATTCGTGGGAAATAATAAAATTAGTTATAGGGATATCACTTTGATATTTCCAAAAAAAAAACATTTGCTTTGACATTGAAGTTCCGTTCAAAAGAGGACAAGTTATAAAAAGTGTCAACAGGGCGAACAATTGGGTTATTCCATGTTTGAATTGCGATCTATTTATCGCGATTCAAATATTTTTGTATGTTTTAAATAAAACTGAAAAGAACCTCACTTATTTTACTTATTATAAGCTACGTTTTGTCTAATTTTTTAAGAAAGAGGAATATCAAATGTACGTACGTGGTAATCTGCGAAAGTGGAGGGGCGCCTCCATATACAATTTAGGATAAAAATGGTACAAAACAGGCAAACAGAGCGAATACTCGACAAAACACTTGCCTTATCGGTGCATCAGATTGATCACTCGAAAAGTTGGGAAGAACGGCCGTTAGTACACAACTGCTGACCTTGTACAAATCACAATTGCACTCCACTGTTGAGTTTGGCGGACACCTCTGTTCTGAATGCCCTAAAAATGTTAAAAAAAACTTGGTTATTTTCTGAATATGCCACTTTTCGTATCAGATACCTATTTATTTATACTGGGTTTTTACAGATGTTCACACTTACGTGAGAACAATCCAGTTATAAAAACTCAGTTAATTTATACAAATTACAAATAATCAGACAAAGGATAGACAAAACATAAAATTACGAAAACACACTCAATGATAGATAATACGTTAAAAATAATAATGTATCATTATCTTCTGTTTAATAACAAATAATGGTATCTTCACTGGGATTTCCCGTGCTGAGGATTTCATTTACAAAATATTAAATATATGTGCTTGATGAAAAAATTAAAATAATTGTAAGGTGAGGTGTTTTCGCGGTTGAATAGTATCGGTTTTAGTATGTGTTTGGTGTTAATATATTTTCTATTTCAGATCTCACTATGTAACGTATCCATTGTTTTATTTGATTTTTAAATTTATTATGGCTGTTCTGATTTTTGTAGGATATTGGGATTTTGTTGTAGAGTTTAGTACCATAGTATTACAAGTTTTTTTGTCCAAATGTGTGTGATTGTTGTTATTTCTTGTTTTTATTGTATTTATATGAAAGTAGTATTGTTTTAGAGTATAATTGTTTTATTGACATAATGTTAAGATTAATGAAGATTTCGTCAGTCTTCATATAAGGATTTCAAGTATAATTTTCAGGATGGCTTTTTGTGTTCTAATGAGCAAATTAAGAATATTATCATTAGCACTGCCCATCCGATAATATCATTTATAGTGATTTTATAAAACATACATTTCTCAAGCAAGTATTATTAAAAAAAAAACGCAATTACTCCAAGGTCATTAAATAAATTTTTGCTTGATTCTTCACAGCGTGTAATTACTAAGCCATTAAATTATTTGTTTCTCTAATATTATTTTTTCTTCTGATTTCAGATAAGGCGGAGCGATATTATCTATGAAGTAAACAAATAACGCGCATTTTCTAACAGAAAAAAGTGAATATCTATTGTTTATCTGAAATATTTTCTCAAGAATAATATAATAAGTGAATATTCGTAAAGTTTGTTTGAAAATAATGTGCCGTGATAATGGGTGAAGCGAAGCTCAACTATTTAGAAATGGAAAGAGATAATTTGAATATGTCGCCGATTTCGGGTAAGGTGTCCATCGTTTCTGACAGTCTCTCGTCGAATACCGGTAAAATCTACATCAATTCGCCAATGTCCCCGACGCGCGTGTCCATCAATTCCTTCAACCAGTCGCCATATTTGAATAAAGTCTACATCAATCCCGAACTGTCACCGAGTTCTGAGAAAATTTCGCTGAGTTTCGACAACGGGTCGACGAGTTCGGATAAGTTGTCTATCAATTCTAGAAGTCCCTCGTCGTGTCCGGGAAAATCTATCGATTCTATTAATATCGTTAATGTTTCGCACACTTACGACGATTCTCGTGATGAGTTTTTGTCTAGGTCTGACGATTTGTCGAGACATTCTGACAGCACGAGGAACGTTTCTGAATTGTCGAGGAGCATGTCGCCCGGTTCTAGGGATGAGTCTCGAGATATGTCGCCGCCCTCGAGGAGTTTGTCGCCGAGTTCGAGGAACGAGTCCAGGATATCCGGCGACCTGACCTCCAATGGGGAGGAGTTGGAGAAGTCTGTCAGTCCCACCCCCAGCGCTGAAGATAAGGCGAGGAGGGAGGAGCCGAGGGGGGTGATCAGGAGAGAGCTAAAGACTTTTGTTGGGGACATGTCCAGTCTGCCGCATGATCTGCTGCCAAAGAAAAATCCATTTATTAGGGTAAGTCATTTCATTTCTGCGCAACTTCGTAGGTTTTATAAAAATATTTCTATGGCCGGTTGAATCATTATATTAATTCAATCAAAATAACGTGTATTGGGCAGTGTGTTTGTGCGATGAAATCCCATCAAAATGTTAAACAAAAAAAGTTACAAATTTAACCACACTTCGAAAAGCACGTCATTCAAATCCGGTGTCAATAATCCACCCGTCCGTATAGCTATAGGTAATACTGCCCGAGAGCGAATCCTAAATGAATTCCACATGTGAGTTGCAAATTCAGCGTCTATAGGCCTTCCTAGCCTATTAATCTATTTTTTTTATAATGATAAATTTATTGTGAATCAAATTTAACAATGTTATTATTAAGTTCTGCAAGTATTTCTAGTTTTTATTATTGTGAATAATCACGTCCCGCTTGACAACAACGAGCCTAAACTCTTACGCATAGAAAGAAAGGGTCTTAGATTAAATTTACTTGAACAATTAGGAATTAATAAACGAATGAATGATCCCAATATAACATTGATTAATAAACTAAGGAAAATTATTTATTCACCACTTCTCAGTATATTCACATTACCAAAACAATATAAAACAATTAAATAAAATCGATTAAGGAAACATCGTCATTAAAATATCGGGAAAACACATTATAAATGTAAAAACTTCACAGAATAGAGAATTTTAATTATATTCTAACTAAATCGGTTATACCGATAATCATAATTTTTTTTAAACCCGTCCAAATTGGAAAGGATTTTTTTTGTTGATTTTACGGATTCTTTCGTAATCCTTTAACTAGCTGGGGCTTATAGCAATACCCCTCGTGTTTCTAACTAACTAGTACTGCGGCTCTTTGGCCTTATTACTGTCACCATCTGATGGTTTTATTTACTTGACTGATTATATTTTACATTACATGAATTTTTAAGGAAAAGATCTTAACTGGATAAAAAACCCTAAGCAAAAAAAGGTGAAAAAACAAACATTTAGTTCTGAACTATTTACTCATTTTACCTCTTTAATTTTACTGATGCTAAATATTTCATTTGTAGGCTGCATCCTCTCTGGATTCTGCTGACCTATTTCTGTGGGAAAAAATTGGGAAAAAGCATTTTTTCATCATTGGTAGCATCCTCTTTCTTTTCCATGATCCTAGGTTCCTAAGGGAAAAAAAGGGAAAGAAAACATGTTAATTTTCTTCGCTGGTGCTGCTGTTCTGGAGCTCGTCTATCCGTTGATGGTCTCCGTGAGGAGTTCCATGAGGACGATCATCTTTTCAGTTCTCGAAGTGAAGGGCGCTAGTCTTCCGCGTACTCTGACGAGTCCTCGGAGGAGTGACATTATGTCCTCGTCATCCGAGTTGTTTGCGGTTGTAGGTCTTTGCCTTTGCTCATTTTCTGGCTGAGGCTCTCTGCGCTGTTCCGGTTCAGGTTGGATTGGTGCTCCCCCGCAATTCGAAAGGAGTGGGAGTAAATAAAATCATATAAATACGTCGTGACAATGTGGATTAACCGCTGCTTAAAATGGCCTTGAACGTCGAAACAGCTGTCACAATAATAAAAAAGAAAAATACTTGCAGAACTTAATAATAACATTAATTAATTTGATTTACACTATATTTAAAAAAATAAATAAAATAATAAATGGAGTTCTACGTATTAAACATAAAGATAATTAATACGTGCATATATAATATGAAAAAGAGCGGCAGAGCACTGCTTAGATTTCAAAATTATTTTTCTAGTTTTTTAAATTTAATAGTAACTACATATAAGTTTTCAATTTAAAAAACTCTTTATTTAAAAAAAAAATTCTGCTAGGCATTTATTATTACGCCGATATCTATTTCGCCTTCCTTGAAATTAGAATAAATATGAACACAAATTAAACTGGAAGACAACAAATAAATTGCAGGTCGCTATTTTGTTTGTCAAGACAATAAAACGGGCAATAAAAATAACAAAATAAACTTGAACATGAGATGGTCCCCCCCCCACTAGGCTTTAAAGATGTGATGGCCCGCCCTTCCTTCGTTTATGATTTAATTTAGCAATAGACCTCCGTTCGCACCACCGGTTTAAGATGACTCCTCTACTGCTGCCTTAAATTTTCCTAACTAATGTGATCGGAAAACCCTTTGTAGTTTTCCTTTCAATTTGAGGTTTTTTCTCCTCCTTGGCCAGCGTGTAACGTCTAGCCCTATGCTAACATTCGAGTGTTTCCGATTTTCTTAATTTTCACGGTATTTTGCACTCCAATGTGGTCAATTTCCCAAGCTTTTCCGGAGTCTACGTTGTGTTCTGATTTTTGGTTCAGACTATTGGAAAAACAAGGTCTTATTTTGTGGTAACCCCTATTCTTTGTAGCGTAGGCAGACTCTCGCATACCATTGACAGAATTCGTATTCCTAACATTCCTATCTTAGACTTTAATGTTCTGAACTCTCTATTATTATTCTACCATGCAATCTACGTTAATTTCCTATGGGAAGACTAGCATTTTCCTAACTTTACCCCTAAATTTTCTATTTTCTTTCTATCGTGAGTTTTAATGGGAAAACTTAGCTTCTAGGCTATACTAATTGCACTATTCCTGATCTATATAATACGACGTAGTTTCAATTTTAAATTTGGTATACATGAATGTGATGATCACAGTATTATCGCCTTTCCTCATCGTGCTAAGTGTTATTCTACATGGATTAGTTTCAATAAATTTCATGGTTAAAAGGTACAGTTTTACTTGTTTTGGCGCCATCTCCATCCTCTCCTAAATTTGGGAAAATTACATGATTAGGTTTTAGTTTTCACAGCTTTTGTTATGACGAGTGATCGAATACGGCTTGTTTCGCTGCAATTAATTCGGCTCCAGACCTACCCCTAAAGTACTCAGATGGCCACGTTTCCGGTCAGTAACTCTCTCCACACAGACGTACAGCCTGACCAAACGGTATACGTAACCTCTTCTTTTAGTTCGTTGCGCTATTGGTCATCCCCTGTACCGCGACGGAAAGAGCACCTTCCTTATCCATGGGTCCGAGACCCTCCGAATTCCAGTCCTCCCAACAGTTACATTTAAAGGAGATCAAACCGGTTCCGTCCCCTCGTCAAACAGCATTAGATACTTGCGATTTTTTGCAAAGTCCGGGTTGAAAGGCCGTCCTCCGCATCAAGAGTTCAGAATTAACCACGCTTAAATCAGCAATTATTTCTGCCCAATCGATAGATACAAATTATAAATATATGTAAACAATACGAGTTTTTATAATCCACAATACTCCAGTTTTCCCAGAAAATTGTGGATCTGACATCTCCAACACAGGTCGTGAATCTGTGCCAGATATTCAGATATATTACATATCAAAATACATGAAAGTGATAATACAATATATATAATAGATTACTTTTGGTTTGGTTGACAGGTTGGTTTAATGAGACCCTGCTATCTCATGTAGTTTGAATTTAACTGTAGATTGGTTTTTGTTTGTTTGAAGAAAAGGTAGGACTCCAAAAGCCCAAAATTTGCAAGGCCTGAACCTTGAAAACCTAAGTCGAAGATAAAATTAATTTTATAACATAACTTGGGAACGTATTGTCGACGAATGATTATGCTTATTTTGACAATTCTAATAATGTGGGTTTTTGTTTGTTCTGTTGAATTCATCAATATGTTCGAGCGGGTGTGGAGCGCCTTTGAATTGAATCTTTCCATGAAAATGGCGCTATAAAAATATGTATGTACGCAAACTACAAATACGTGATTTCTAAAAGATGATAGTTCATCGCAAAAGATGAAAGTTATTTTTCAATTAAATGTCGACGTTTGTTAAGGTACTTATTCTTCGTAGGATGTACTGAAATTCGAATATATATATACTTATACGTATCTACATACTTCGATAAAAGAGGGTGTGGTTTGGAATGTTGACCTAGTTTTAATAACAGTCGAGGAAGTGTGTCATTGAGATATGCGACAGTTATTAAGTGTCAGAGACCCCCGTCAGGAAGTATAACAATTAGGATTCATTGGTTTGTTTTAGAATGATAACGATCTTTGAATTAATAAAAATCGTTTGGGATGTTGGTAATTTTAGTAACGTTAGTTTTGAATTTATATGTTAGGAAAATATATATATTAATAAAATAAATTGTTTTTATAGGAAATATACATAAATATAATAATTGGTTTTATATATATACATATTAAACATTGTATATAAATAAAGATAAAATAAATAACGGCCATATAGATTTGATAGATACATTATACATTTCATATATATATATATACCCATACACACATACATACTATACACCTAGGAAAATACACACGTACATCGGGAAGCGGTCAGCGAATAAACTGTCTCTCATGTCCCTTCGTCTCGCAGAAAAACAGGTAGGGAAGCCCATGGACAATTATCGTTCCCTCCTATCATACCCTACTGTGAAAATGTCCCATCGTCATCGAACATCGTCAAAGATAGGCATCGATCCATGACACCTCGGAATGCGAGTCCCCTCAAACACCCTAAATGTCGACGCTTCTGGGAAAATAACTCACCAACGTCAGGATGGTAGGAAACCAGGTCCACCTTCTGGAAGCGACGGATATCCTCAACATTCAACAAGTCTGGTTCTTTGTCCACGAGGGATAATTAGGTGAAGCCAGACTGGTATTTCGTTCCCTTCTCCCGTCCTCCACGTGATAGAGAGCTTCAGACGATTTCACTCGTTTAACCCTTAGCCAACGCACACGGGATCCAAAGTGAAAGTCAATAAGATGTTCTGAAGTTGTTGTTTATGAGTCAACTCAATAAAAGACAATTATACAGGTAGGTATCTACCGGAAATTTTTATAAATACTTAAATGTATTTATGAAAAAAAATAGGTATTTTTGAATATTTAAAAGTCAAGTGCTGGTAATGAGTGAGACAATTGAATTATCTTTAGTACTCGTTTAATTATAATTCAATGCGAAAGGAAAGGCTTATCGTAAAATATCTTATGAAGGTAGATGTACCCGCTGGGTATCATAAAATGTACTTGAACACAAATATTTGATTAGAACGGCTTTGATCAAGTATACAAAACATTTACTCATAATAGATAACGGTCGTATAGTATTGACCTATATATTAAACAGTAAATATAAATATATATATATACATATTTACATATACACACATACAATACATGTACTTATAAGTCATTAGAAATATAATTCATATCTCCATCCTCGCCTTCCCCAGGTAATCTGAAAACTTGTATATTAAATTGACTCACCTGAATTCCGACAAATTCATAATTTTTCCAGACGGGTTATACACGCCAATATGAAGATTCAGAAAATATTGAACTTCCCTGCCTGGAATGTTTAATCTAAGTTAGAAATATTTACTTAATACAATCTAGTGTTTCCTAATTTCAATTCGTGATCTACCGATTTGTACTATTTCTTCAAATTTAATGATCTCTCAATCCGGATATTATTAAACAATATTTAATTTTTGTTGTTTTTAAATCCGTAAACCGAACGCTTGGTAATATTTTAGAACTTTATTATTTTTCTTTGACGAAATTAATCCCACGCTAGGTATTAAAATGAATTATATGAAACTAAGACTCAGCTGTTTTTAAACTTTCACTAAATTATTTTAAACGCAATTATATTTAATTTTTCTTAAACTCGTAATAAATTCAGTTCAACACAAAATATGAATTAAATCACATTTCATTTAAACAATTTTAATTAATTCACAGAAGCAAATTTTAAAAATCTTTAAACAAATAACTTTATTAATTTTAGAAATTTTCAACATTTATTAAATTATTATTTTTATCACATTGCGCTAACAATTTTGAGAAAATTAAATCAAATATATTGTTATCAACTTTAATTGCAACTTTTAGAATCTTCAACGTAATTTAAGTATTATTAATTTTTTGGAAATTTCACTATTTATGAAACTATTATTGTATTAGATCAACAAGAGAATTTATTTTAATATAATATTAATTCGAACACTCAAAACACTTTATTTATTATAAGACGAAATTTTTGAAGTCCAGGAAAAACACTTTTTAATCACTCCGTACGCAATTAACGGCGTATCAACTCGAGACGAACTGTCTTTAAGAAAATTTTAATATTAATTTAAACACAAATATTTTATTTATTTTAAGATGAAATTTTTGAAGTCCGGAAAAACACTTTTTAATCACTCCGCACGCAATTAACGGAGTATCAACTCGAGACGAACTGTCTTTAAGAAAATTTTAATATTAATTTAAACACAAATATTTTATTTATTTTAAGATGAAATTTTTGAAGTCCAGAAAAACACTTTTTAATCACTCCGCACGCAATTAACGACGTATCAACTCGAGACGAACTGTCTTTAAGAAAATTTTAATATTAATTTAAACACAAATATTTTATTTATTTTAAGATGAAATTTTTGAAGTCCAGAAAACACTTTTTAATCACTCCGCACGCAATTAACGACGTATCAACTCGAGACGAACTGCCTTTAAGAAAATTTTAATATTAATTTAAACACAAATATTTTATTTATTTTAAGATGAAATTTTTGAAGTCCAGAAAAACACTTTTTAATCACTCCGCACGCAATTAACGACGTATCAACTCGAGACGAACTGCCTTTAAGAAAATTTTAATAAATAAATTATTATTAATTTGAACACAAAACACTTTATTTATTATAAGATGAAATTTTTGAAGTCCAGAAAAAACCCACTCTTAATTACTTAAATACCGATACGCCCGTAATGAACTATTTCTTCCGACTTCAATCAACTTCAATTCAAACACTTTATTTATAAACACTTTCGATTATTATAATTTCACTTAAAACCACCAATTTTAATTAATTCACAGAAGTAATTTTTAGTATCAACTTAGGTATAATGAATTTAAAAACTTCAATATTTTTTAAACTATTATTGAATTAAATCAAACTATTGTTGAATCAATCCAACAACTATTTAAAAGAATTTATTTTAAACTTTATTTAATTGTAAGAAACAAATCAAATGAAACTTCCTAAGTCCAAAAACAAAACAATTACTTAAAATCGGTCAGCACGTGATTAAATATTTCCTCGCCCGACGTATTCCGCGACTAACTCCCATATTCTTCCGTTACATTCCCTTATATATACAGCTTAAAATTAAAAGGTTTTAACTCCATTCCATACCTACATTACATTATGTTCTTTACCAACTCGTAAACCTATGTGTAAGTAACACTAATTTCGAATGTAATTCTTCAATGTAAATATTTAGATAAAACCTGGTCCGCCTTCGCATCTGTCACTTTTCCTCACCCCGGCCAGGATCGAATTTAGTTAATTCCTTTAGAACGCTCTGCTGTTCCTTATTCTAGAATTGGAAATTTCGATTCATGTTTTTTTTCTGAAAATATTATCTATCGCTTATTCTTTGGTCGCCTATGAACTCGGGTATCTCGTAATCATAGCCACTATGTCCTTATTGAATTTTATTTAAAGAAGCGCCTTCTTCACATCGTTCAATTTTAGAAATTCCCTTAGTCCCTGGTTATCTTGATATGCGATATCTTTTTTATTTATGAATTTTCCGATGGTAACATGGTTTTTCTCTGATCTAACATGTGAATATTCGATTAACGCATCTTTTCGCGCAATTTTCAATTGATCCTAATATTGGTGTAAACACTTTATAATTTCTTCCCCACCTCACCTGCCTGAGTTAATAAATATACCTTTCCAGAATGATTTTTTCAATGTGTTGCACTGCTTCTTCCTGGTCTAGCTGTATTACACCTTTTGCATGTACCTGTCGTCTGCTTATACTTTCATCCAGGTCGATTGATATCATCCTTAATTGATTTTTCACTACCTTTAATAATTTTATGTATTAATTTATTGGCGTTTTTACCTGCGATTTACCTACCCCAAACCTGGTAGATATGAGTTCGTTCACTTCTTTCCTGGCCACTCCCCCTTTTCCATTTCACTCTAACTCAATATCACATTGCTCTATTGTTTATTATGGGTAATAACCATTGGTTTTGTAAAAAACCGATATAAATCAGAGTTTATCGAAAACTCATTATTTTTTATTACTTTTCCTTAAATAAATATTCCTATCTTCCCTGTATAACCTTAATTGTTTGTTTGTCTCTTTATCACCTGAGTTTCATGTTCATCTGGTCGCTTAAATACACAATTCTTGTCGCCTTGTTTACATTAGTCATTGACAACCTCAAAATTTTACCTAAATGTATCGAACTATATTCAAAGTAGTAGTCCATATATCTCAATATTTCTATTGAATTCCTTCAGTTTAAATTTTATAATTGATTGATACATTTCTCATCTACAATTTCATAATATCTGATGTCCCGAATCTACTCAATTAATACCTTTTATCACCTAAAATCAGTCTAGTTTCACTCCCTTGTAATTATCTACGTTCCTGAAATTAGAAAATTGTACTCCTATTTCGCATTAGTCCCGCCTAAATCGCTTCTTAAGTTTGCCGAAGTTTCCATACTGTATAATTCTTGTTTCTTCCCTTTTTCATCTGTTGAAGCTATTGTTCTCTGAATTATTTTCTCTAATTCGTTGTTTTTCCGCTTAGCCTTACATGACACGTCTCTCTGTCTAAATTCTAATGCAAACACACCTTTCCCCGTGCAAGATAAATCATCACTTTGTAGTTTTTTTATTTGTAATTAACATTTTGCGTATTATTTTTACTTTCTGTTTTCACTTTTAATGGTTATTCATCTCTGCATTTCCCATTGTTTTCTTTAAAGTTCACGACCTCTTCTCGTCCTATTCGCCCTCTGGTGGAATATTTACATTATAGGCCGTCGATCTGAACCCTTTCGATTCACATAAATAATTAATATTTCCTTTGTCCTGTCACCACTAATTGTTGTTTATGTAAAACGCTCGTTTGATTGGTAACGTTTTCGTTGATTTGGCCCAATCCTGTGATGTTTATTTATAAGAGAGAACGCCTTCTTCCAACTGCCATCTCGTGGTTTTATGTTGCAACGAGTTTTATGAATCAAAATTATTGGATTATAATTCACTGTAATCAAACTCTCCACAAGTCGATAGATGTCGCCCCCTTAAGCTTTTCTAGCATGAAAGTTATGCATATAAAAAAAAATATTTTCCAGGGTTCCTTTAAAAGAAAATGATGATGGTTAGACCATTACAAACACAATAAATACTTTTTCATATGAAAGGCCTGTAATTCTTACTTTTAAAATCTCGGATTGAACTCCCAGTGAGATAGAGTACGAGCCGCCACTGAATAATAGCATTTAATTTGCAATAGAAGAAATTTAACCTCGCTTATTGTATTGTTAACTTTTGTAATCAATCATCCGAGAAAACGTATTGTGAGTTGGCCGGGAATGAAGGCTTAATTCAATTAAAGATATTATTTTAATTAATTTTATAATAGTTCTGTGAATGATAGCGGATCATTGTTTTCATCTACAACGGTGGTACGTGCTGCAAATGCACTGTATATGAATCAAAATGAATAAATTGTGAAATAACAAAAAAAAATCAAATTAAATTTACTTGCGCACGCCGGGATTTGAACCCGCGACCTCCGTAGCCAAGGTTTATAACCACTCAACAACGGAGATTGCCGCTGGTTCATTTGGTTCGCTTGATCGTGAAATGTCTTCCTCGGGCATCGCCGACTTACATTACCATTCACATTCTCGTCATATATTCTCCTTACTCCTTTGCTAATCCGCACTTTGATTTTTACGCATCATGGATTTTATATGGATTTTAGAACATAATATAAAGAGCTATCAAAAATTACAAATACATAAAAATTCTAAACCATAATGTAATGAACAATCTTTTTCAAACGTTTAACATTGACTTAAAATAGAAAACCAAAACAATATTATAAAACAAATCATTATCGCTACATTATCCACGATACAATACTACATATTGTAGGATTCATCAAAGTTCTGGTATAGATGACACTTTACTGTATAAATGGAGTGAGCAAATACATCAACAACACCTCCAAACATGTTAACCAGATCATGCATTCTATTAATTAATGAATGAGACTGATAGTTGGTTGTGTGAGTGTTGCAGAAAAATGTTACAGTTTGTCTTGTGTTCCTCGTTGGTACATTTAATTTAATAGTAGCGAGAATATTATATTACATTATTATTATTAGAGAAAGTTGAAAAAAAACTAGTAATTTAAAAATATAATTTTGATAAACAATACAAATTCCGAAAGGAAATCGTACTGTACCACAATATTTTTAAAAGCAAGTAATTTCGGGTGTTTTTTAAGGTTAGGCCCATTCATTGTTTCGGCTGTCATTGCGGGACGTGTAATTATAACCAGTACTCTGCGTGGGATGTGGACAATACTCCAAAACCAGTTTTTATTATTAATTGCGTTCAGTTGTGGTTTCAATGCAGTACATGGAATATGGCTACTGAAATTCTCTCACGCCTCGTGCCTTTGTTTCTATGCTTTGAATTTCGGTGAAATTCTTGAACTAATGTTAAATATACTAGAATATATTATATACAACTAGCTAATGAAGTACCCGGCGTCGCCCGGGGTTATGAATGGTTTGAAGTAAAGCTTTGAGGTTGTGGTGTGTTATTCCTACCTCTATCCTTAGACTTTCCGCTACAGCTACCTTACCCCTACCTCTTCCCCTATTCCTACCCCTACTCCTACCCCTACTCCCACTCCTACTTCCTCCCCTATACCTACCCCTACTCCTACCCCTACTCCTACCCCTACTCCTACCCCTACTCCTACCCCTACTCCTACCCCTACTCCTACTCCTACCT
>JAHDVE020006041.1:0-23341 GCA_022606495.2 Halesus radiatus | reverse complement strand
TATCTATCGTCGAAATATAGCATTGTATATATTATAATAACAGATATACTATGTAGTATATCTGTTATTTTACAATTATATTAGGTTAGGTTAGTTAGTATAAAGCGCACTTGAGGTGAACCTTTACAAAACTACGCTATAGAAATGAACTCTTATTATTATTATTATTATTATCGTGTTGCAATTCCTAGAATTATGTTGCGTGCTCTCAGGCTATCGTTTCATCTACACACGGATCGTATCAACAGAATTAATGACTATTTGATCGAATTAAGACGCGACAGCATCCGCCACTCGCGTCGCGCATTGTTGTCTACTCAAACATGTCTGTTAACACAATGAGAGATGTTCTCCAAACAAAAAAATGACACAGCATCATAGATCAACCCTCGCACTGCATTCTAGCCCTGAGCACGTAAAATATCGCGTCTTATCTCCGCCATCCAATGGAATGATACTAACACCTGAGTTCGCCGGAAGAATATCCGCAAAGTGGGAAGGTGTATTCCTTGAATAAAAGGAATACAAGAGCCCATCTACTCAGTATTACGGAAAGTAGGAGATTGCACTTCTCTTGCGCATAAATGAAAAATACTTTTAAAAGGCGTAAACAATAACATTTTTTTTAATGCATAAATTTTAAAATATATATTTGCGGAGAGCTAAAGAAAAACTAACGAACTATATATTTTATCCAAATATTTCAGAAAAGAAACATGCATTATGCATAAAAATATTATAAGTACGTTTTTGCTTTCCATGGGATACACCCGTTAAACAATTTACCGGCCAGCACTAGTATTACCGCTTAAAATAATTCCTAACCATGAGATAACAACACTATTTTAAATATGATTCAATGCCATACTAACACACTTATAAAACTTAACTACAATCACGACATCTACTAACATAACAATACAAACTACACATATCAAAAATACACTCGACAAAATACGGACTGAAATCATTGGAATACATTGAATACATTGCATGAAGAATTGTGGTTTAAACGAAGTTTTTTTTTATTATCATCTAATTCAAATGGTGCCAGAAAATCATTCTGCAATGATTGAAGATGTGAATATATTATTTTCTAAAACAAAATTAATAAGAAGTACATTGTTTACACCACGACAAAAATATTTCATATTAATTTTATTAATAATGACACCACAAACTAATTATAGATTCATTGAAGAAAAAATAAAACTATTTGTCGTCGACGAGGCAAATCCCTTCGCAACGCTTTAAACGCTTAAAAATGGGTAGATACGTCGTAGAATTACGGTCGTTCTTCCAAACGCTTTTGAGCAACTAGTGAGCCGAAATTTTGCCTCAACACTGTTCAAATGCATAATTACGCTCTTCCCAAAGAAATTCTCGATCAAATTCGTGAACGATTTACGATATCGATTTTTGTGGATTAAGTTACCCCCAACAGAGAACTAGTTATAAAAAGTGTCAACAGGGTGAACAAATGTCAGTGAAATGTTAAACGTTATTATACCTTCGCGATCTATTTATCGCGATTCAAATATTGAATGACAAAGATTTATGATTGTCAAAATATGTTTTTGTAGGCTTTAAATAAAACTGAAGAAAACCTAACCTATTTTATGTATTATAAGCTACGCTTTATCTTAGTTCTCACTTAAGAGAAACGCCAAATGTCAAATGTACGTCTATGAAACTGGCTGGGTACTATTTTTAAGTCTACGAAAGTGGGCGAGCACGTTCATAGGCAACTTGGGATAAAATTTGCTTGGAAATAGGCAAACAGAGCGAATGCTTAACAAAACAGCTGATCGGTGCCTCAGATTGATTATTATAACTCGAAAAGTCGGAGAAAACGGTCGTTGTACGAGTAGATGCAATTTGGTAGGTGTTAATAAAATATCATGCAGGGCTTGTACACAGTACATTTTATTTCAAATGATAAGGTCGGTGTATTAAAATATACATTGTTACACTACCAATTACATATGTTCGTGCAATATCTTATTAATTTTATCTGAGGTGAGAATGCTTCTTTACTATTGAATGTATGTGTGACTAATAATAAAAATAAAGCAAGTGTGTGGAGAGATGATGTGGAGAAGTGTAGGGAAGTTTTGAAATTAAGAATTGTAATTGACTGTGAATAAAAGTTGAAAGAAAAAATAAGTATAGATTTAAAGTAATTTATGTCAAGTTAAGAAAATTTTAAGAATTTGATTTGTATGTTAGTAAAGAATCACGATAAATGTCTAAGTCTGTTAATTTTTTGTAGTGGGTGTATGTTGTGATCGCGTGAGTAATTGGTGAGTTCTTTCCTGCATTAGTGCTGTTCGCTTCTACAAGAAGAAGCGTAGTTTGCCTAGCCGAATTGCTATCCCTCCTTGGAACATTCAAACCAACGAGGGATAGATATTCGGAACTATCGATTTTATTATTTAGCAGAAACTAGAAACAATAGACCAAACAAATTACGTCTATTTTGTAAAGTTTACTAAATATTTGTTGTTTTGTTGTATTTGTGGTAAAATGTTTTTTAAAAAATTATGTAAACTTTCTTTTGTAGCTTGCTACCGGTACCTACTTGCCAGTTATTCAAAATATTCTAACAAGACAAAAACATATTAACAAGACACATGAAAATCAACCAGATTATAAAAATCTAAAATCGCCCTTAAAATTTCAATGTTTTCTCTTGTCCCGAATGTGTAACATCATAACTAACTTCTCCTCGCTTCGAGTATCGTGCAAATAAAATACATAATTATAATCACTGAATTCAGTTTATCAAGATAGCAAGATCTGTGATATATAATCATAATATTGAATACATAGTGATTATGTATCACCTGTGGTTCTCGGTCAGGTGCTCAATGATTCTAATTTTAGGTTTTCTTTATGGATTTGATGCAATGATTTTTTTAGTATATTATATTTAAATCTAAGACTTTAAATTCGTTGAATAATATGGGTTTTAAAATTATTGAAATAGTAAACCTAATATTGAGGATTCCGTACAGCGGTAGCATACTCCACTAGATGAGTTTTAAGGTTCGTTCTGACTGCTGTTGAGTCTTTAATCTATCTTAAATCATGTGCCAGTTTTTTCCAGGCTTTGGGGCTTGTCACTACGAAGATACGCTCACAGAACTTACTGAATATTATTGTTTTGCAATTTACGACTAGGCATTTTTCATTTGCTAATTTATTACCTTGACCGCTTACTCGGTATGACTTATCATAGTTCTTGAAAGATATTAAGCCAATCGAGAGATACGAGTATTTCACAAACGCTTTGATCATTTACTATATGATCAATCTCTCGGGAGTCGAAGTTATATCCAGTTAGCGTCAACAGTACCTGCTAATGAATCTCTACACAGAGAACTTGCGCAATACTTGCAAAACGTGCAAGTTTACTGCTGAAACTGAAGATTTATTGTTGATGTACTTCTCTAACCGTTGTTTATTTTTAGCGATCCTCGCAAAAGCAATACCTTACATAACACATCAAATAGTGGCAGAAGTTTGAGCGTTACTCCCTGGAAAAAAAATATTTGTAACTATTCTCCAATTGTTTATTTCAGACCGGACCGATTTCACCCTAACACAGCCATTTTCAAACTGGTACAATGAAAACTAATTAAATGGTATATATTGCATTGACAGGAATGAGTCCCATTGCTCTCCCTAATAATGTACATTTATGACTGAGAATTTTGTTTTATTTCTAACGGAAAACTGAAATAACAATATTTTAACATAAAAAATGACCCAATAGACATTCGGTAAACAAACACAATCTAATCTGTCTTCCCGACGGTAATAAACCAACCCGAAAATAGTTTTAAATACAATTTTAAAGCCGTTCCGTCAACAATAAAACAAATTTCTCAGTCATAAATGTGCAATATTAGAAAAGGCAATCGGACTCGTTCGTGTTATAGTTCCCATATGTACCATACATTTAGTTTTTATTGTACCAGTCTGAAAATGCCCGTGATAAGGTGAAACCTTTCCGGTCTGGAATAAACAAATGGAAGATAGTACCAAAGGTTTTTTAATTTGAAAAAAAAATCATATTATAATGGAATTTCATCATGAAATAACAATTTCAAAATTATAAATAATCACTGACATCAAACATTTTATTAAAATTGTTGGATTGAGTGGCAGAGCGCGAATTGACGAGCGCGTATTTACGCTGTAGTGTTTAGGTGTGTGTGATAGTGCGTGGAATAAAGTCGTTTATGTACTTATCATTATTCAAAAGTTTTTTGAAAACTGCTGGAGGTTCATGCTTTATTAAAATAACGTTAAAAATTTCTTTTTTTCAAAAACTACACGTGTTATCTTAGTTCAAAGTAAACTTTTTTTTTCCAAATTTTCTTCCAATTTTTTGTCTTTAATGGAGTAGGAATAAAAGTTTCACAAGACTTCCCACAAATTTTAAGAATATGTTAATGGTTTATTTATTTTGTACACGGAAAAAAATATTGTATTCATATTCATCCATTTACTGAAGTAATTATATTTTTAAGAAATGATTTTTTTTTTCTTAAAGGATTTTTTTTAAATATTCAACCTTTGACTCGTTTATGTAAAGAAACCCATTTTAAATACACCGCAAAGTAATTTTATATTTAATAAAAAACACATTTAGATTATTTTTTATTTCAAACTAGCTGATGTTTCCCGGCCTTGCTCGGAATTTTAATAATAAAGTTATAAATTCTTGCTTATCGTTTGGGTGCCATAATTGTTTGACAGTGATAGTAATGCCTTGTGACGACTATCACTATCTCTAAACAAAAAAAAACAAAGAAATATTAATTTTAAAATTTTATTTCATTCCAAACATTTATTTTTTCAAAATATATCTAAATTAAAAAGTTCTTAAGTAGGTAACTACTTGTGTTTTCCATTTTGAAAATATTCAGCCCAAACAAACCTTCTTATTTTGAATATGTAATCTGTGGCTAACCAGAGTGGTATATCTATGAGCTAACCTCAATATAACATGGCGGATCGAATGTTGAACTCTCCAAACTTCCTATTTTAAGCGAAATCGGTCGAGTAATTTACCAGAAGATCGAGGACAGACAGACAGACATACATTCATTTATATATATAGATAAGACATAAAACGATTGTGTACTCCCGTGAGTTATCGATTCTACTAATTATGGAACTCTTCCTTAGTGGCACATAATGTTAGATCTTACAATGTTTTCAAAGCAAATATGTATACATAAATATAAGAACAGAAAATAAATTACTGCAGAAAAATATCATAAATACATGTAGAAGCTAGAAATACACAGATACAATAAAAATACATAACAATATTACACACGAAAGAAAAAAGTATATCTACATCAGAATCTACAAAGTTTAGCAATACTGCTATCAGAACAGAGTCTGTACTTATAATAAATCATATTCCGAATAGCATAAATATGTTTTCACAATATGATTTCGAGATTTGTTAGAAGCGTACACATGCTTTAATTCTTCGGGCAAATTTGTTATAGTCGGTGTAGACTATATGTAATAATGCTTTCAGTCCATATTTAAATTCAAGTTTATATATTTTGTACTGTTTTCCAATAATTTTTTATATATTTTCTAAGCTGTACAAAAACACATGGTTATTATTTTAAGACAGACATTTTTTTTGACGATTATAATTGATAGTTGTTTTATAACAATATCGTTTTTCAATGTTATACTGCACCAGAATTCTAACTACCCGGACGCAGTTCAACTATGATATGCACATTCGGGGACTGTTTTACTGCTGAAGGAAGTTGGGGTTGGGGATGAAAAGCAAAGAGGTCCGGCGGGAAGTACCTTCGTACTTAGATACGGTAACTGAACATAGCTTAAAGCATGTTAAGTAACTTAATGAGTTAATTTTGAGCGTTTTTCTTTCACCAGGGTGAAATGCAATATCCTCCACAATGATTTAATGTAGATGATAATACGCGCAGTTTCTGACATGTTTCATATATTCAGATGGCAACACGCTATACAGTAGCACCTCTAGCGACCCGGGATGTACACACGTTATTTTTCGAACATTTTAATAGTTTTTCTGTGATATATACTCTTAATAAATTATAGAAATCTACCGTTTTATCTCAGGAATCATTTTTTTTTCAAATAATCTGAAAGATTTGTACTAATTTTAAAATGTATGAAAAAACCCAATTCGTACATTCCGGGCCGCTAGAGGCGCTGGTGTAGCATGTTTTCATCAAATCCAGATGCGCGTATTATCTACTACGGTACTTAATTTAACTTACCTACTGTCATTTTTAGTTTTCGTCTTTTTAAGAATTGTTTCTGAGCTTCACAAATTAAAAAGAAACATCTTTTTTGCGATCCACTTTTGGCGTGAATTCGTGACAAAGGCAGAGCCAGATCTGCCATATTTTCAAACTGTGCAAAAAATAAAAGCGCAATCTCTGAAGAAGGTCCTAAATTATTCCCTTAATCATTTATATTACCTATAATATTCCATAACACTGAATAATTATGTCTTATATTGCTCTGGCAACAATATCTCTAGGGCGCCGATGTGTACACTGAGCGATCCCAAAAATTTATGGAATTTTTTTTTTTGTGACGGAATTTTTTTACAAATTCCATAATAGTTGTTGAACGTAGAGCATGTTTTCTGTGAACTTTTGTACTTGGCGCCCTATTCGCTGCGTTGCGCAGCCAATAACCAATCTGGCACAGTTAGAGATGGTCAATCGTCCTGTCCCTATTAATTTGTCTCGGTGACTTTTGCAGTCACTGGATCGAAATATATTATTTTTCAGAGAAACCAAACGGTGTTTTTTTTAAGCATGCATAACTTATGTATTATAAACAAAAATACCACAAATGTAATCTTTTACTAACTTTTTTGTGTTAATAAATTATTTTAAAAGTTTTACATTGTAAAATATTGTCGTCCTCTGACACTCTACGGTAGTATGGTCTTAATCTATATTATTCCGGATAGAAGATAATATAGCGGTTCTGTCTCCCTCGATGGAAAGCACGGGTATAGAGATCACACGGACAGCAAACCTTAGGGGGTTGCAACTGCTTACTTCTTAGGTAATTAGTTCCGGTAACCTGTGCTCTAAATCGACACAGGGATATAATCAAGCCTTTGATAGTTCAGCCACGTAATGCTTTTACATTATATCGGTAGAAGCTTATAATATTATAGGTGTGTTTCTACTTTGTTTCACATTGAAGTCTGATGTTCTTCATGCATGGTGTGAGGAAAGAAGATGAGACGCTGACGAGAAAGGGAAGATGAAGGCTGATAAGGAAGTACCTCGCTATTCAGACATTTTCACTAAATATAGCCACAGTCATCGCAAGTTACGATTTGATTCCAAAACTAAGTCGTTTCAAAATCTTGTTTAAATGTAACAACACCAGGACTGATCATTACAAACACTCACTTGTACCTAGATTAGATGAAGTTAGTAATCGGTACGCAGATGTAGCGGATCTATTTAACTGCACGGAAGGTAAGTACAAGAAGGCTATAGTATCATATATTTTCAATTAATATTAATATAACTTAAGTTTACTATATGTTTTATATGTACGCATATATTTTACTTTTATATACTTTTTAAACTTTTATTATTTTTATACTCTCTGCTGTCTTTGTACGACCTAATGCCACATTTAGTAGTTGCCTTTTAAAATGATTTGTTTTATATTCTTAATAATTTAACACAGTTAACCGATAATAATTAACTATTTTTAAAACCCGTCCAAATTAGAATGGGGTGGGGGGGGGGTAAATAAAATCATATAAATAAGTCGTCACAATGTGGATTAACCGCAGTTTGAAAATGTCGTGAACGTCGACTGTCACAATAATAAAAACTGAAAATACTTGCAGAACTTAATAATAACATTATTAAATTTGATTTACATTAAATTTTTAAAAAAAATGCAGTACTAGCAATTAAACACAAAAACAATTAATGAACATGGAAGTGTTTCAGTGATGCAATGTCACAGTCAATCCCTGTTAATGCAAGTTAGATAAGTCGCTTCTTGGAAATTCTGTTATGACCCGGTAGATACCAAGAATTGTTGATTGTTGACCCGTATTCCTAATCAATGTTAATAGGATGATTGCTAAATTTAATTAGATCTATGATCAGGTGTACTTGATAAATTCCACCCCATCCTATAATGACACATTGTATTATTGATTGGCAGAAAGCAAATAACATCAATCTTCGTAACTCTTTGTTTAAAATATGTCTTAAACATCTGAAGGTGAATATTAGTTTCCTCATTCTGTCTTTGAGTATGTTTATTTGTGGGGACTATTTTAGGCATTGGTCTATTATTATGCCTGGGTATTTAATTTCACTCTTGCTAGCTACATGCTCCGAGACTTTGTGTAACTGTACGATATTTAGGGTCTACGTGTATTGTCACATCTGAAACAGCTGAGTCTGTATACTCCATCTGTTTCCACAGAAATCTTGTACTTTGAAGTCCTCAGACGACCATGAATCTTGCTCGAGATTATAATTTTTTTAATTAAAAACTACTTATGAAACATTAATTTATCATGTGTTACATTGGTAAGTAAGAGTATATTATATTGATCGGTCAGTAATAATAATAACATTTATTTATTTAAAAAACAAATCATTAAACAACAAAATTTAAGAAAGCTTTGACTGCCCAACTGGGAACAAATCCCGTTTTAGGACAGTCAAATTGACAACTTTAGTTCATATTAATTACCATTATACAAAATTAGAAGAGAAAAAAGCTTGCATTGATAATATATCTAGAAAAGGGTATAAGAGATGTGAAGAATAGTACAGAAAAAAAAATTGTGCATACCAGATAATTTTAGTATGGTATAATAATTACTTTAGAATAATATTTAAGTTCAAAGAGTTAAGAAAAAAATATAGAGTAATCGTTTACGTTCACCAGAAAATTTAAGTATTATACAAAAGTTTAATACCTATGAAGAGATGAGAAAAACAAATATTATGGAGTAAACAATTGTGTACTAGTGACAGGTTAGATGATGTATATTCTAGAAATCTTTACATTTCTATCTACTATGTTACAAAGACAAAACGAATTTTTCTTATAAAATCTATTACTAGTCTCTAACGTGAAACAACAAGCATACCATTCATAATTCATTAATTGAACTGTGTCAAAAGATTTAAAAAAAAAATGGATTAGTATCCCAGTGGGGAATAAAATTCGAAAGGGGAAATGTTGTTTTTAATTATTACAATGTTGGAAAATGAAGGTAACCTACTTGCAATTTAAAAAGAAAATTCTTAGTATATATTTTTTGATCACACTTTTAGAGGAAAAATAATCTGAAATATTTGTGTTATTTCTAATACTCGCAAATTCTTATTTCGTTACAAAATTTCATGGCAAAATTAGATGTATGTCATTATTATGAAATTGAAAATCAATGAACTTGATAAAACCGGAATCGGGGGAAGAAATTTTTTGTTTAGGTCGGAGTAAATTTAAAAAAAACTAACTAACATTTTAACAGTCAATAACGACCGTTCTTCCCAACCCTACTGAGCAACGGCTGAACCGAAATTTTGAATAAACGCTGTTCAAATGCACAAATACGCTCTTCCCAAGGAAATCGATTTTTGTGGATTAAAGTTCTCGTTAGCGGAAAACTAGTTATAAAAAGTGTCATCAGGGTGAATAAACGTCATCGAAGTGTCAAAGATTATTATTAGTTTGCGATATTTTTCACGCGATTCAATTATTGAATGTCAAATATCTATTACCGTTTTTGAATGTCAACACATGTGTATTGTATGTTTTAAATAGAGTTGAAAGAACCCAACTTATTTTATTAATTATAAGCTTCGTTTTATCTTGTTTTTTCACTCATCGAGAAACGTTAAATGTACAATACGAACATTGTGCCTCGCGGCTTATCAAAAGTCAAGTTAAAACTTAATTTTCAACATGTTTTTAACACACGCGTTTGTGAAATAAAAAATGTTAGTTCATGTTTTAGATTTTAAAATAAATTATATTTATTCATGATAAATACAATATTAACCCATGAATATTATTTTTACATTGAAAGTTTTTATTTTGATATCACTCTATTGTCTTAAAAGTGGGCGGCTACTATTTTATTGTGTATGAAAGTGGGCAGATACTATTTAATAGTGGGCAGGCACCTCCATAGTCAATTAAGGATTAAAAACGCTTGGAAACGACTCAGATTGATCATTTGAAAAGTTAGGAAGAACGGCCGTAAATGTAATAGCGATTAGTTAGATTATCAATTATTGATGCAGCAATATTACATGTGGAGCAAGCTAAACAGTTATACATATTAACTTACAGATTTAAAAAATAAACTATAAATATAACTTCGTATTTGGATAAACGGGATGCTGAGTGACGTACCAAACTTACTTTAACAAGTGATTCCAGGCGACCAAGTCTGTATATTTTGCAATTAGCTAACGCACTATAGCTCGACGGCCTCCATAGTCGAGGGGTAAGGCTCTCGACTACGAATCCGAAGGTCGCGGGTTCAAATCCCGGCGTGCGCAAGTAATTTTTATTTAATTAATTTGTGTTGTTTCTCAATTAATTCATTTAAAAATAATATAAAGTATATTTGCGCACGTTCCAGAGTGGAAGATACTCTCAGTATCGTCCTGGTGAAAGACCACCATTCAGAATTGAAACGTTGCTTGAAATGGCTTTTAGCCGTGTTTGGTGACCAGATCTGAATAGCCAGGAATTTCCCCTTTTCCCCGCCTTCCTCTCCCCCTTCTCCTTCCCCTCCCTAATACCTTCAGCCTCACAACATTCCCCAATTGCAAATGCCATAGTCTCACTGGCTCCAGACGGTTGCGAGCAGTTTGGGACTCTTGCGCGGTATTCATATAAAAATAATAGTCACAAACAACACATTTTGACAGTTTGGTAGGCCGAATAGCGCTAAGAAGTTAATTATTAATTGTTTTTGTGTTTAATTCGTAGAACTCCATTTAATTTTTTTTGTTTTAATTTAATGTAACTATCTAGATTCAAAGAACACATAAGATGTTATAAAAATAAAAGCACTTTTTCAAAATTCGCAGAACATCTTTTAGTAAATAATCACGTCCCGTTTGACAACAACAAACCCAAACCCTTACATATAGAAAGAAAGGGCCTAAGATTAAATTTACTTGAACAATTAGAAATTAACAAACGAACGAATAATCCTAATATAACATTAATTGATAAAGTAAGGAAAATTATATACTCACCGCTTCTCAGTATGTTCATATTATCAAAACAATACAACACATTTAAATAAATCAATTAAGACAACATTGTCAGTTAAATACGAGTGAACACATTATAAATGTGAAAACCCCACAGAATTCAGAATTTTAATTGTTTTCTAATTAAATCGGTATTACCGATAATTAATCATTACCCGTCCAAATTCAAAAGGAGTGTGAGTAAATGAAATCATATAAATAAGTCGTCGCAATGTGGATTAACCACAGTTTGAAAATGGCTTTAAACGCCTAAACAGCTGTCACAATAATAAAAACTAAAAATACTTGCAGAACTTAATAATAACATTATTAAATTTGAGACGACGCTGTGTTCAGAAAAAAACTGTAAAAATGTGTTGTTTATTGCCGATTTTACTTGCGTTATCTAACCCAAAAACCCAAAAGATAGACTTGGCCCCATGACATTATTTAGAGTGAAATCTTTGACTCCGGTGATTTTTTATTTTGCCTTAAAAATGGTAGGTATTTAACAGGTAGGGTAAGAGGGTTGGGCGGTTACTCGGCCGAGTGATCAGTGACATGTGATATTTTCGTATCTGAAAAAAAAATTATTAGAAAAAAAAACTACAAAAAATGTCACCGTGGACCAAAATTTCATTTAATTTTTTTTTTAACTCAAAATATGGTCGAGAATCACTGGTTAAAGTAAGTCAGTAGTACGATGATAATAAGGATATGTTTTAATGAAAACAAAAAGTTTCATATTTTCATAAAGAGAAATGATTTTTCGAAAATTACCGCAATTTAGTTTCACATTTATGTGGGTGGATAATATTTTGTTTCATTTAAGAAAAACACGAACTAAATTTTAAAATAACAACGGTTCGAAGTCAGACAGTATTCAGTCGTTAATTTTCCCTTTTCCATTGAAAGTAAATATTACTATTTCTGCTAACAGTTTTATAAAAATTTGAATATTTCATGTTGCTTTTACATATAATCCCAATTAGGAACCTATTGAATTTATTCGTGCAAAACATCGCGTAGATTGTTTTAGATTAATCCTTAGGTTACAAAAAATATTTCCTGGGTCAATAAACTTGTTTGTTTTGTTCATTCATGTTTTTCTGCTTCATTGAAGACTCGGCAAGGTAGCCCACTCATGCATGAGTTGACCTTTTCAGCAAACTCACGAACAAATACATAAATTGTGTATATGTTTTATCATAGATGATCCAAAAGTAATGTTTTTATAAGAACTACGATTAAACAACAATTCACTTATTTTTACTTTGCTCACCTGCCACTTCAGATCATGCTATTTATGGTCTTGAGGATGATTTCATAGAAACTGTGACTCCAAAGTTACAGTTTGTAATAATAATTATAATAACATTACATTTTTATAGCGTTTGAATTATTTCAATTCAAGTGCACTTTACTACAATAAACTTAAAAATTACAATAATAGAATAACAATGTTTTATTACCTTATTTTTTTAAAACAAAATAACAAATAATGATATCCTCACCGGGATTTCCTGTGCTGAAGATTTCATATACAAAATATGAAATTACATTTCATTCAATTAATGTACTTGATGAAAAAAAGTTGAGTGATTTTAAGGTTAGTTTGTATTTGGTGTTAATATATTTTCTATTTCTGATCTCCCTATGTAACGTATCCAGTGAGTTATTTGATTTTTGCAATTTATTATGGCTGTCGTGATTTTCAAAGGTTTGTGGGATTTCGTTATAAAGTTTAGTACTATAGTATAAGTAGTTTTTTGTCCAAATTTTTATTTTCACCGATTTCACGATCTTGGCCATGTTTAATCAGTTAGATTTTAATAGTGCAGATTGTTCTTAAACTTGTTTACTTTTAAACAGGATATAATATTTGGGCAAATAAAATTGAAGCAAATAAGTTACAGTGTAAATTTATGTGTTTTTAATCACAGCAAGGCGAGCTGACTATGTGGAATCTGGCGAGATGACTAAGACAAGAAGTGTGACCTAGTCTCATTCGAGTTATGGAGGAAATATATTTTTTTTGTCATGCAAGTGTATTTATGAAACCAGGACTTGACAGGAATAAACGGTTGTATTAATGAGTACTGATGATCTACTGTTAGGGAAGCTATTTTTCATTCAGAGGACCATTGGAGTTTGTAAAGTTTAAAAAGAAATGTTATTAATAAAAAAAGGAGGGGTTTGAGATGCGATCCTTGTGATATGCCCAATGTAACTACAATTACAGAAGAGTTAAGATGAAACAAACATGACTAACTTAGCAGACTTCCGTGTACACCAATGTAATCCAACTTCTTTAGTAATAAAGGGCGACTAACTTTGTCAAGGGGTTTACTGAAATCAGTGTACTAGGCATCTATTTGTGAATTTGTATTCATAGATTTGTACGGAAAGTCAATATACTCGAACAAATTCGTAATAATAAAATCCAAATAACGGAATCAAATAACTTCCCAAAACAAAAAAATAGGTAATAGATGTATATGTTTATGTTTTAAATATTACTATATATTCACAATTTTCTTATTATAATTATAATTTTCTACAATATAAACAAATAATGGTATTATAAAATAGTGCACAATGTAAGCATATTTCATTTTTATTTTCTTGCAATGATAAAAAGAAAATGAAGTTTTTTTTTTAGAGGAATAAAGTTACTTATTCGAAGAATTATGATTATGCGTTATGACATATAAACAAAGTAATTCCAATTTTGTTATTTAACTTTTTATCAATGGTATGGTATTTATATTTATTTTTTTATAGATCTTTTTTTTCTATTTTTTATCCCAAAATAACATTAATTAATAAAGTTAGGAAAATAATTAATTCCGCACTTCTTGGTATATTCATAAGACCTCTCATAACAATATAACACATTTAAATAAGTTCATAGCAGTCACGTTATTATAAAACAATTAAGAAAACATTTGTCATTTAATACGTGGAAAACATGTTTCAATTATAAGTACCTCTCAGAATAGTGAATCTTTTATCACAATTATTTTCTCAGTAAATCGGTTTTACCGATAATAAATCATTTTAGGCACCATAAGAATTTTAATTGTGTGGGGGTAAATAAAATTTTATAAATAAGGCATCTCAATATTGCCTAACCACAATTTGAAAATGGCTTTGAACACCGAAACAGCTGTCACAATAATAAATAACTAAAATACTTCCATAATAACGTTGTTTTGTTTAATGATATCAAATTTGATATTCATTAATTTTTATTTTTAATTAAACACAAAAACAATTCATTATTTAACGAACTCTACATTTTTAATAGAGCTGTCTTTCGCGTTAAAATTGTGAGCTGCATAACATGGTTAACGGGTAGGTACTGTACAAAAATTGTGAAGCGATCGCTTTTGAAGGCATCAAGTTAATGAATATCACGATCTTTGATCGAGTTTACATTCTCCCGGTCTAGTCAAATGCAGGCAGCCTGAGTGAGACGTCATATCCGATAGGTCGATAGTGCCTAGTGCCTGTTACCTAGATCCGTATAGTGCATCATACCGGATGCAAGTAGAGCCTTCCCCGGGGACCGGCAATATCTTGGAGGCGGGGAAGTGACGAAGTCCTCACTTATTGGAATACAACACCCATAACAGCATGTCCAATCTAAGTGCATCTCCTGCACCTGTCTCCGAGGCAATACACATTACTTGGGTGTTGATCAATTATAATTGCTTCCTACCAATTCTGCTAGCACATTAGCAGAGTGGTAATACTCGAAGTTTACCTATATGATCGATTTGGCTTAAAACTCAAATGTATATTTAACGATTATGAGATCTAAAGTTTTCATTATGGCGGTGTAGGTTATCGTTGTATTCAAAAAAATTCACACATTTGAGTCATATACCTACATACGTATATTAATTATTTATTTATTGCCATCAAGTTTAATTTGTAGAACATTTTTATTTAAAAATTGAATAATGACTATTGTTATAAAAAAATAATATTTTTCTGTATGTCCTCGATTTTCTAGAAAATTACTTTACCGGTTTCGCTGAAAATAGCACAGTTTGTTCTTATTAGTGCCGAAAAGGTTTAGGAAGTAGTTTGAATGAAATCCAATATGTATAACTGTTGGTATAACGTTTTAAAATTAGTATCAAAAACATTGAACCCCCCATGTTTTATTTAGAATAGCCAATAGATATACCAGTCTGGTTAGCCACAGATTACATATTCAAAAGAAAAACGTTTGTTTGGGTATAATATTTTCATAATTGAAAACACAAGGAGGCAACTACTTAAAAACTTTTAAAATTAAAAATATTTTGAAAAATAACTTTTTGGAATGAAATAAAATTTTCAAATGATTTTTTATTTCTTTGTTTAGAAATAGTAGATTGCTGTCAAATCAATTACGGCACCCAATCGACAAACAAGAATTCACAACTTAAAAACAAAAAAAAATAAAAACCAGCAAGGCCGGGTACACATCTTCTAGTTCAATATAAAAAACGGTAGCAATTTTTTATAATAAATGATTTTTTTTAAACAGGATAATAATGGTTATTTTTAATTTTTTTGTCCATTAAATAAATAATAAAAATGTAATACGTATAACATTTCTTTTTTTATCAAATTTTGTGTATAAGAAATCATTCGTAAAAGAGACTAATTTTGGGATCGAGATTTGAACGCAGAGACCTTCCTCTTCTTCCGTAAATCTAATCTGTAACGCTATGACCCTCCATCATATATATATTTTTTTAAATATGTATTTTAATATTAGCAATGCTGCATTTATTTATAAACATTAAACGAATCGAGGTAGTCACAGGGATCTTAACTCGTTAGTAAACAAATCTCTTTTAAAAAACTATATTAATATTTGTTATAGAGCTTTATTTTAACAAATAATAAAGCATCTTCGATGATCCTGGGTCCGGGATAACCTTTTGAATGATCAATCTGAGTCACCGAACAACCAAGTATTTTATTGAGTATATTAGCTCTGTTTGCCTGTTGCCAAGCATTTTTAATCCTAAATTATCTATGGAAGTTCCAGATTAATATAAAATAGTATCCGCCCACTTTTAAGATAATAGAGTGACATCAAAGTAAATACTTTCCGTATAAAATTAACATAGGAGTTAATATTGAATTAATTATTTAAAAATAAATATATATTTACATATTATTTGTTTTTAAAACTGAAACATAAACTAACGTTTTATACTTCATAAACGCGTGTGTTAAAAATGTTTTTAAAATAAATCGTTTAGTTATCTTTTGATAATGCCGCGAACCACAATGTTTGTTTCGTACATTTAACATTTGACGTTTCTCGATGAGTGAAAAAACAAGAAAAAACGTAGCTTATAATTACTAAAGTAAGTTGGGTTTTCTTCAGCTCTATTTAAAATATATAATGGACATGTTTTGACAATCGAAAATGGAAACAGATATTTGCCATTCAATAATTGAATCGCGTAAAAAAGATCGTAAACTAATAATGACATTTAACATTTTGGTAACGTTTGTTCACACTGTTGACACTTTTAACTAGTTTTCTGCTGAAGAGAACTTTAATTCACAAAATTAATCGAGAATTTCGTTGGGAAGAGCGTATCTGTGTATTTGAACAGTGTTGAATCAAAATTTCGGCTCAGCCGTTGCTCAGTAGGGTTGGTAAGAACGGCCGAAAGTATAGCAAGTAAGGTATAGCGATATAGGGGAAACCAAGAGAAGCTTTCCTTACCCTATCAACCACTCATAACTATTAGTGAGAGCCAGTCGAATAGCATGAAATGATCATGCCGAGCACCAAGAGACAGGACCATTAGGACGCTGTACGAAGTCGAGCCATCTGGTACCAGACCTTTACGCCTAAAAGATGGTGTTTAATAGACAACGTGTCGGCTGTCATAGAGAATCGGAGTAATCTTTCACTTGCTGGTAGTAAGCAGAATGGATCGTTGGAAATGGAATCGAAATAATAATTAAGGCAAATTAAGAGAATCATTGCCATGGCAACGGGAAATGAAAGTTGGTTTTAATTTAATTTAAATTCGCTTTTGTTGTTATTATATTATGCATTTTACAAGTATCAAAAGCTAATACTAGATGATTAACGGTGTAAGTAATTTCTAAAACGAGCTATCATAATATTTCTCAACATTCAATGTTTAAGACATTATTTAAACGTTTTTTGCGCAAATAAAATTCTGTTAATTTTTTTTGCTGCACTCATTTTTTTCCTTTTAAAATGTGTAATTAATAGGTGACTGCAAACATTACTCAAAATTATTGTTTTAGGCATCCTATTTGTTCTTAGATAATTTAAAATCTAAAAAAAAAAATTGTAGAATGATTTCATAGCATAAGTGCTTACGTGATTATCCCTATAACTTAAATATCTTTAAATATAATTTTTCATGTAAATATCATGCTTTGGGAGCATCAAAATTAATAAATTTATTTTTAGTAGTTCATAAAAAGCTGATTAGACCAACAGTGTTTTAACATGAAATAAAAACACTAGAATGTGATGTTTTCCAATATAATTTCCTCCACGTGCAAAACTGTACGTACATTTCGCTAATAAACCGTGTCAATCTCAAGTGACAAAAATTAAGTTAAAAATTAATAACGCATATATTTTAACACAACATCACGTTCACTGGTCAAATACATTGTAGGTATAATTTAATAATAATAATATTCGGATGATTTTTATAGCGCCGTTTTTGTGAAAAATCACCTCAAGGGCGCTTTACAAATCTTACTTCCTATTCTTACATTATTCCTATATTAAATCTATGACATTTTTTTTTTTTTGGACACTATCATTATACATTATTTATAGACCATATAAAGGATGCAGTTAAATTATCAAAACTAAATACGGCTTGGTCTAAGTTTTCATACATGTTTAATTGAAAAAAAAAATAGAAGCTATCTGTATTTATTCCTTACGATATATTGCAAGACGCTAATACGAATGATAGGAGTTATGTGAAGTTGGGCGGCGGGTGAGGACGGGGGGCCGGGGGTACTGATCCTTTCTTCCAATCTTCTTTGTCTTTGTTGGTGACGCCCCTGGGCTGCGTAACGGGACGCTCGGTGTTGGTTTGCCCATACGCCAGGTGGCGCTCGTCGGCCGGCTTCAGGATCTGGAAAGACCACATCAGCGTGTCGTCTATTTCTCGCCCCAGCCGGTGGTATCCTTGTCGAGGTCGGACCACAGCAGGCCGCGGAGCAGCCTTCTCGGGCACGTCCGTGGGCCGCATGATGCACCGGATCTGCTCCGTGAACTGGAGTCAGAACTCAGGTCGCCGTGACAGCAGAAGATCTTCTCGTCAAATGTTTTTATTTCCTATTGCGCCTTTCTCGGTAGCCACGAAATCTAATTTTGCGGATTGCAGTTGTGGTACAGTGTTCAAGGTTATACAGCGATATCTTTGCAGCTTATTAAAGGCTCCAAAATAGCACATTCACCATTAAGTTTGAGTTTGAGTTGTCTAGCTCGTATACGATATTGTTTACAATCACCACAGTTCAAAGAATAACATTGTAAATCATTTACTTTGGGACACTTTTAACAAGCAAAAGGTCTTTTAATAAGCACATGTGTCGAACGCTTCGACCGACCGATGCTTTTGGGTTAGTTTAGAACGACGCGACAGATTTGAACTTAAAATATTTGGGTTTTTATTTGATTTTTTATTATAAACTTGATTTAAGCCCGAAACGGCCACACTAAAATTATATGATTTTTATAAATGTAACCTATAAATTATTGCGGTTATTTTACGCTACTTTAACACCGGAAAAATTAAGAACTAAGCAATATTTCCCAGATAAACTGGAGCGCTTATAAAAAGCTGCCGGCTGCTGCGAGAGCGCCAAATTTGCTGTTATAGATCGATGAACTTGTTTATGCTGTCAGTTAGCCACAAGTTGTAATAACAGATTGTCTATAGTTTGAGATGAGGAGAAGCATTAGAAAAAAATATATTTGTACAGCACCCTTTTATGGAATTTTTCACAAAAACAGCGCTATATAAGTCGTTCAAATATTATTACTATCAGTGTATATATGAATATTTTAGATACAAAACTGTAACGTAAATAATTAATTTAATGTTTCCTGTACATAAGAGAATACATTTCCTTTCTTAAATTCCATTAGAAAATATCATCATATTGGTAAAAATGTTTTTTATTGCCAAACTGATCTTAATATGGCTATGACTTCATTGAATTTTCCTTTGCACGGAATACACTAAAATATTAGATGTCATTCGCTCTTTCTCATTCAAAGCATAAATACAAAAGATACAAATGAGTTAATTTTATCATTATTAATTGTTTGTGTTTAATTCGTAGAACTCCATTTAAATTTTTTTTATAAATTTAATGTAAATCAAATTTAATAATCACAATAATAAAAACTAAAAACACTCGAATTACTTAATAATAACATTATAAAATTTGTAATTTCTTCAAATGATTGATAACTTTGTGGCATCATTATTAATTATATAATTGAAAATACACAATTTTAATGAAGATGATAGGATTGCTATCGAAACATGTAGAAATATTTATATATTTTAAGTAAAGTGGTATATACAAAGTATATTTTCAATTATATAATTATAAAATTTGATTTATATTAAATTTATGAAAAAATAAACAATCGTTATTCTCCGATTTGAATTAACTTTATTACATATTTTCCTGTTTTAAACATGTTTTCCTGGGGCGCTATTCCCGTTCTTTTTAAGGAAGATTCCTTAACTTTTTCCTTAGGCTTAAAGCCTGCTTACTTAACTGCGGTTTCGGTTCTGTCGAATGACAGCTGTCAGCTGAATTCAGCGAGCGACATTAAACATAATTAGGTAGTAAACATTATTAAATATTATATAGATATTCACATTTTTGACAATTCACGTCAAGTCGGCAGATTTTTAAAAATAAAATAAAAATGTATTAAAATGAATTATAATATATTGTAATATAATTGTTTTTAAAAGTCTTAGTTCAAAATCTTATGTCACTCGAAGATATTTCATCAATTTGTGTTTTCAAATAATCTCTGGACAATCTATTTAGGGTCTTTTTGCTATGTCTCACCGGAATTCCGCAGTTAATCAAAAAGTCTTTAACCCTAAGGAAAAACGTAAAGAATCTTCCTTAAAAAGAACGGGAATAGCGCCCCAGGTTACATTGACATCGTCTATCAATTAAAATACACAATTATTTCGTAATCAAATTTTGCGACATAAAAATCCTTAAAGGTATATTAATTGTTTTTGTGATTAATTCATAGAACTCCACTTATTTTACTTTACTTTAAACATACGCCCAAATTATAAATGGGTGGGAGTGAATAAAATCATTTAAATAAGTCGTCGCAATGTGGATTAACCGCAGATTGAAAATGTCCTTGAACGCCAAAACAGCTGTCACAGTAATAAAATCTAAAATGCTTGCAGAATTTAATAATAACATTTTTAAAATTAATTTAAGTTAAATAAAAATAAATAAAAAAAACTTAAAGGTTTAGATCACCAAAATCCAGGAGGCCTATTTCGGTTAATTTTAAGGAAAAATTCTTATTTTTTTTCCTTAGGCTTAAAGACTTCTTGCTTTACTGTAGTTCCGGTTCTCTCGGATGACAGCTGTCGGCGAATATTCAATAAAAATGTCAATATTTGCGTAGTTTTAACAAAAGAAAAACTCAATGATAAGTAATTTACTAATGTAACAAACAATGATAATTTTAAGTTAACAATGTAACAAGTAAAAATAATGCAAAGGCATAGATATACCACGGCGGAAAATGTCACGTTTAGAAGTAGTGACAGAATAAAAAGATCATTACTATCTATATAGTAAGTCAAAATGCATTAAAATGTTATGTAATTTTTTTTCAAGTTTTGCTTCAAAACCTTGTGTCATTTGAAGATTTTTTCATCAATTTGTGTTTTCAAATAATCTTTCTTTTGGATTATTTTTACTATGGCTCTCCGGAATTCCGCTGTTAATCAATTAGTCTTAAAGCCTAAGGAAAAGTAATATTTTTAAGGAATCTTCCTTAAAAAGATTATTATCATTACCGACCGCTTCAAACATCAGAGTCATCAGAGCGGTTGCTTCATCGGATACGGAGCTTCATCAAAATCAATGCTTCATCAAATCGGCCACTTCATCGCCCATAAAAGATTGATAGTCAGCTCGTGTGCAATGTGTGCATTCACTTCGACAAGTTTTATCTCTTTTACACTTATAACCCGATATCATGATTAAGTTAATACCTACTTAATTTGTTATTTCATCCGTCGCTACCTAACCATTGACACAGAATCTACGAGATGATGTCTAAGCTCTTAAACAGACCAACAAAAATGAACCCTTTGGATTTGGTAAAGGACCTGGAAAGCATTCCATTAATATTTTTTGAGAGTTAATAAATAATAAAACAGCTTTCTCTTATTCGATTGGAAGCACGTGATTCTTTTACTTTATTGGACTCCGCTTAATAAAACGGCCATAAATGTAGCTAATATACCCAAAGAGTCATTAATTGAAAAAAATATTGTTTCTTTGTTACTGCAAACCAGTGGTTTTATCGCAGTAAGTTCTGCTTGTTTTATTGAAATATTTTTTGTAGTAGTTGAAATAAACTGTTTTTTTTTAACCCCACGTAGTATTAAAAAATATTTATGGTGCTGGTAGACCATCATTCAGAATCGAACCGTTGCTTTAAATAGCTTTTGCCATGTTTGGTGAGTATATCTGACTAACCGGGTATTTTCAAACCATCATATCTCTCATCTCCTCGCACTCCCCACTCTCTTCAGCCTTCCTCAATTGGAAATGCCATAGTCCCACTGGCTTTGGGCACTTGAAACACGGGGACAATGGTCACGTTAAAACATACGTGTATGTTCTTACATATATAAATTTTGTGGAAAGCCAAAGTTGGATTTAAATCTATTTCCAAAAACTTATTGAGCAATAATATCATTGAAAAAAAAGTCATGACAAACAGCGAGTTGTTTTCGCCTAGGCACCATTACTCGGCTTGAGGCCCAGCATCTATGTGGACAAGAAGATTGCCCATGTGGAAATCTAGAACTATTCACAGACCTACTAGGCAATAATAAATTAAAAATTATTATTTAACCATTTTTAAAAAAAATAGGTAATTAGAATTAAGACGAAAAAAAAACTGTTTCTTAATCTTCATTTTTATCGACTGTAGCAACTGCCATTCACACTCTTCTATTGCCGATGTATAATATAAAATATAACGACAGTTGAAATCGATTAAAGATTGGCCTTCTATTGTTATCGGATATATGGTACTATCGCATAGAATAGATGAGGTGTGATCGCGGCTTAAGCCATAAACAATAACATTATAATATCAACACCTTGAATTCAAATTTGGAGACAAAAGGCAGGTAGCGACTCTATTGATTGAAAACATAACCACAATAGAATATGGTTGACAAAAGGCAGGTAGCGACTCTATTGATTGAAAACATAACCACAATAGAATATGGTTGACAAAAGGCAGGTAGCGACTGTATTAATTGAAAATATAACCACAATAGAATATGGTTGACAAAAGGCAGGTATCGACTCTATTGATTGAAAATATAACCACAATAGAATTATGGTTGACAAAAGGCAGGTAGCGACTCTATTGATTGAAAATATAACCACAATAAAATATGGTTGACATAAGACATTTTTCAGTCGTTATTTATGTAGTACACATTCAATCCCCTCGGCGACGCAATAAAAATGTCAAAGTTATTTCTTAATATATTACAAGATCGATAACTTTTTATTTTAAGTGAAAACTTACGTAAACAATAATGGGGAATTATATTAAAAGCGTTGTTTTACAATGTTTGAGCAATATTTTAAAAATCGAAGCTCGAACTAAGCCTAATTAAGAGTCCAAGCAAATGTCTGCCTTACTGGTGTAATGAAAAGGTCGATCAAATCGGCAAATTCAA
>JAHDVE020006040.1:0-14317 GCA_022606495.2 Halesus radiatus | reverse complement strand
GATGATACTCTCAGTATCGCCCTGGTGAAAGACCACAATTCAGAATTGAAATGGCTCTTAGCCGTGTTTGGTGACCAGATCTGAATTGCCGGGTATTTCCCCACCTTCATCTTCCCCTTATCCTTCCCCTCCCCAATACCTTCAACCTCGCAACATTCCCCAATTGGGGATGCCATAGTCCCACTGGCTCCAGACGGTTGGGAGCAGTGATGGATGGAGATGATGCGGCTATCACCCTGGAAGACGATTCCTAAATTTATTTTATTTTTTTCATTTTCTTTCTATTGTTTTCATTTTCTGTGTATATATGTTCATATTTTTATATTCTTATTTTACTTTCTTTATGTACTATCTCATGTAATATGGCAGATTGGGTTTTCACTATCCACCCAGTCCTGCTGGATAAAAAACTTAAATCAGGGCTCTAGTGCTTGTTCTTTCTTCAAACAAATGAACATTATTAAATTGATGCATCAGGATATTTTTTTATATAAGGAAAGTAGGAAATATTTAGTATCTTAAAAATAAAATCAGTGCTCGTAATTACCTTTAAGATGAGTTTCTGGATTTTTGCTAAAGGCTCCAGGCAAGTATTTGTGGCACTACCCCACCCCAACTGATAATACCATATTCGAGAGATGATTGTACAAGAGGACAGTATACGTGCTTGAGTTGTTTTCTATTCAGTATATATATACCTAACATTTAAAAAGAAATAGACGAGTGTCCTCAGTTTTGTCGTTAGGTTTGTACCACCCACATTACGTTTAAGAAGATCGTCTGAGTGTATACCAAGATAATTTAATATTTTCAACTCTATTTATCGAAGGGCAAGTAGGTACACGAGGATAACGATCATATTATATTTATTTCCTGATGAGTATTTCAAAGTAATTTAATGAGTAGTTCCAAATATACATTTCCAAAGTGCGTAGATATTATAACAGGTATAAAAAATATTATTTTTATAATAAGAATGACATTCATAAATGTAACAAGGTAACAATGTAGTTGAAGTTAGAACATTTTCAGCGGCGAAAAAATGCTTTTGATGTAAAGCAAAGCTCTGCGAACAAAGGCATTTCTCTAGCAAAGCCATTGCCCACACATTTTATTTAATTCTCAGGAGGTAACATTTCCAGTTAATGAATTTTCTCGTTTTTTCACATGCGGGTATGGAATCTTTTACGTAAAATTGCCAGGATCACTCGACAATTTATCGTCCCAAAGCTCAATGTGCGTCACTTTGGTGAATTACAATCATTGATATAAAGTGGATGAGATGAGATGTTCGCTAATAAATAGTGTAATGGAATTATACAATAAATGAAGTATTAATAATGACGACACAAAGTGAATACTAATCTTTCCAAGAAATTATAAATTATACATGTTTTTTGAAAAAAAAAATTTTTTTTAGATTATTTTAATATAAAATGTTATTTTTTTTTAACATTTTTACAAAAAATACGACAGACCTAATATAGGTAAACATAAGCTACAAAGAACGAACCCCCTAATGAGTCTTTGAGGGAGGCTTGGAAACAGGATATAAAAAGCTTCCGGCGTCTTTAGTAGCAAATTAAAACTGTGAACAAGGCAGTGTAATATTGTTGAGACGGGCCAATGTAGCGGACTAAATGTTTAGAAAAAGTATAAATAAAATATTATAATAATTTAAAAAAAAAATATTGCCACGGCTGAGAATCGAACCCTGATAAACTGCTTGGAAGACTCACCATTACACCACCAACTATTGTAAGAATGATGGCCTAAATTAATTATAATTATTTACCTACTGAAAATAAGATTTATGTGTTTTTGAATTTTAGAACAAGGAACTCCAGTCAAATTAAAAATATCAGTAATGACGCTCTAACTTCAATTCCAGTATATATATAATTTTTGAAGATAGTTTTCATAGTTTCAATTTTTTAAAGCCCACCAAAACGCTCCAAGTTTATGACCGGTCGGGTTTGAGGTTAGAATATCAAGTGTCAAAACAAGGATGAGCTTTACCATATCTAATTTTGTATTATATTCATACTAAACTACAACTAAACCTTAGTAATAACGTTATGTCCTTTTTAGAAACTTTAACTCAAAGAATAATAATAAATATAAAACCTTCCGTCAGATATTAAACCAGCATTTTACACAGACAGTAGTATAGGTAATTTTTTAATTAATGGTAGAGATGAAGAAGACAATTTGGCCACTCAGGCATTTATTCACTTCAATGCAATGATTGCCCGGCGTTCTATGTAGGCAAAACATCGCGTAATGTTAATATCCGGGTAAAAGAACACTTAAGATGTCTAAATAATAATGGGTTCTCCGAATTTGCCAACAATCTCTTAGAAACAGACCACACATTCAATAAAAATACAGGCACTAGTTTACTGCATAAAAATGGAACAGCCATTCGACTAGATAACTTAGAAGTGTTAGAAATAAGGAAAGTCAAAAACACTATTAGTAGACTCATCAAATAAATTTAAATAAAAGTTCAATTCTTAAAACATTCCCAATAAACAAAGTACACACCCTTCCCGGTCAGCAGATTCCTGCTGATCTTCGCCCTTCAGTCGCCTGTTTTTATCAATCTATAATACATTAGTTCATGGTTTAGTTGTATACTGCCCTGAAGAAGATACGATAGTAGCGAAACCCGGTCGGCAAAAGTATAAATAAAAGTGATGTAAACAAAGTCATTGTTTTATTTTTTAAATAATAATAGTATTTAACATTGACATTATCACAATATCCGTATTGACTTTCATTTTTTTTTTAAATATTATAGCCAATAGCATAAAGTCACCTAAATTAAGTCTAAACTTCACCAAAACTGAAAACATTTAAAATACAAAACAAAATCGACAAATAAAAATTAGCAACAAAATGTACCAAACAGGGTGTTTTTTGATGAGATGATTTTTTATTCATTTATAAATAACGATTTACAAATTCTACGCATAATTATATATAATAAAACTTGTATATTTTGAACCGACGTTTGTTGATCTATATGAATATATATTTTCGTATAAAGCAATTACTTTGTGGTTTGATATATGGTATTTACTAAATAAAACAAACACTTTGTTTTGAACCACTAAATTATTGTTTAAATTAACACCAACCGATTGCGCTTATCTCGATTAATATAGTTTTTAAGCCTCAGCGTTTTCACTAGATTTCCTTATTAGATCCCAAATCATATATATTTTTTTATTATTTTATTTGAATTTTAGAAATAAAGTGTTACGTACTCCGTACTCAAATCACAACCGAAATTATTTTGTTTAATGATATAACGAATTTAAATTAATAAGAGTTTTTAAGTTTTTTTAAAACTCTCCTCGTTTAAACGTCTGTTTTCGACATGCCCCCCATGTGCAATTGTTCAGGCTCTGATAGTCTAATTATGATTGACAGGCGTTTACATAGAAATGCTAGCTAACTATTTACATTTATAGTTACCAGCAGCTGCCTTCATAATAAATATTCATTTATATTGATAGATTCGTTACGAAAGAGATCGTTATATACGGTACAAATTCGTCACAATTTTAATTTTTTTAAATTTTTTTATTATTAATTTAAGACATATTACAAACAATATAATGCAAAAAATCCCGATAAACTACTTTTTTGTAATTTAAATAAAAAAAATGTTTTTGTTTTAAGCCACTTTATTTTTATACATATTTATGCATTCGACCGGTTTCGGTTGGACTCAACCTTCTTCAGGAATGTACACATATAAACTAAAATTAAAATACAGAGATATCATAATGGAGACAGAGAAAGTGAGGAAAAGAGACAGCACGATAGGGTAGAACAGGACAGAGCATCACAGGGGTGGGGGTAGTAGCGGTAGATAGAGTGGTAGGGAGGGGAGGGGAAGAAAGGGAACATCCTTAAAATCGGACTTTGGGTTAAATCTAATTGTTTATTTAAAATTTGGCATATATTATTTTTTATTTGATTTTGATATTTCTAATGCTTCTAAGTTATTAAGGCGCAAACCTATACTATTTTTATGTATTAATTGTACTCCTGTACTTTTATCAAAATTATGGTTAGTATTAATTAAATGTTCGGCGAATTCTGAAAAATACTTTTTTCTAGTTTGTCTAACGGGAGCTTGTTATTCAAAACATTATCCTAAGTTTGCAGTTAAGGTTACGAAATATATATATATATATATATATATATATCTATATAAAATAAAAACATGAAAACATATGTAACAAACTTAAAGCTTAAATATTTTTCAAGAATCTTACTCAAAAATATTTAACATGAAACATAAAATAATATTTCCTCATTATCTAATACAAATAGCTTCATTCAGCTAGCCAAGTTTTCAATATACGTATTTATTAACTTTTTATTTTTAATACATTTTTTTTATTTCAGCGGGTAACATATTTAAATAGCTAAGAATCATGTGATCTAAAGTTCTTTGTCCATATTTGTTTGTATGCTCAGGAACCATTAATCCTTTATTAAAATTGAGACATTGTAAGTGTGCTCTAGTCTATTTGTATTATATATAGGTATCACTGAAGATATTATACCACAAAGGAAATAATACATAGAGATGACCTAATACGCAAGGGGAAGAAACTGAAATAAGGGGGGCGAGCTAGGCGTGTTGCCAATTTAAGTAAAATAGAAAATAAACAAATAAGAAATTCGGCTTGTTTAAAACCGAATTTTATTACTCTCTTTATAATTTTTTTATAATTTTGCTTACTGCACTCAAAAAATCAAGTGAAACAAACGCAGTGAATTAGGCTGGTGCCAAAATGGGTGTCACGTGAGCTTTGCCTCCAGCTGTTGAAATGGTACTTAGGACAAGTCTATTCAATGTGACGTCGGTGATATGAACCGACAGATGTGTGCTATGGGCGTGTCCGTGTGCCCGAAGTATGCATTTGCGAATATCAAAATTATTTTCTCACCAGCTAATCAATTTCGTCGGTCTGCCCGGGGCCTAGGAGTAGAAAAGTCTGATTTCAATTTGGATCACACTTCTAGGGATTTTCTGTCCGGTGCTCGCGATAATTGCGTCAACCCGTATTTAATTTGTCGATTCAACACGTCTGCGTCTTTCGGAGCGCCATAACTGATTTCAATGTTCCAATTTCCTTTTTTATTTAAGAAGAAATGTGTTTTTTTCTTAGGGTGTTTCTAAATGTAGCTACACTTTCTTTCCAGTTTAGCTTCCGTTTCTCTGCACGAATTTCATCGTAAAGCGTAGCATCTTGATTTGCAGTGGCTCGTTCACCGTTCGCAATATCCGGGAAATAAGGTTTGTGCCTACCAAACATAATAAACATATTATTTTTAGTATGCAGGTTGTCTAGTAACTAGTGCGGATTCCTTCATTTCTGACCAGTGGCGGTTCGTGGATTATCTCATTGGGAGTCAATAGGATATTAAAAGAGGAGAACATATCTCTCATCTATTAAACCTATCTTGGTCTTCTATAATTATTATATGTTTTTCCTTAGATCTAAAGGAATTTCATCATATCACTGCACCAGAGATTAGCAACCTAACAACAAAATACAATTTGACGATTCATTCATTCATTCAGAGCAACTGCTAAGCCGAAATTTTGCCTCAACACTGTTCAAATACACAAATACGCTCTTCCCAACGAAAATCTCGATCAAATTTACAATCAATTCAGGATATCGGTTTTTGTGGATTATAGTTATCCTCAGCAGAAAACTAGTTATAAAAAGTCAACAGGGTGAACAAACGTCACCGAAATGTCATTATTAGTTTACGATCTTTTTTTACGCGATTCAGTTATTGAATGACAGATATGTATTTCCGTTTTCGAATGTCAAAACATGTTTATTGTATGTTGTAAATAGAGCTGGAGAAAACCCAACTTATTTTAGTAATTATAAGCTACGATGTGTCTTGTTTTTTCACTCATCGAGAAAGATTATTTGTCAAATGTCCGAAACGAACATGGTGCTTCGCGGCATTCTCAAAAAGTCAAGTTATCACTTTATTTTCAGCATATTTTTAACACACGCGTTTGTGAAGTATAAAATGTTAGTTTATGTTTTAGTTTTTAAAACAAATGATATGTATTCATAATACATACAATACTAACTCATCTATATTGTAGTTTTTATTGACCGGTCAGTGGCTGAGTTGGCATCGCATTTGGGTCTCACCCAGGTATCGTAAGTTCAATTCCTCGGCTGGCTAAGTCCTCCATTACGACACAAGCAACATCTTCCGCTTACTGTGATGGTAGTAGGAGATTTTAAAATATTGTCAGGTAATTTGTAACCAGGGAATATTTGTCTTTCTTTAAAAAAATATGTATATTTTTACATCGAAAGTTTTTAATTTGATGTCACTTTATTGTCTTCAAAGTGGGCGGCTACTATTTTATCGTGTATGAAAATGGGCGGATACTATTTTATAGTTGGCAGGCACCTCCATAGACAATTTAGGATGAAAAATGCTTGGAAACAGGCGAACAAAGCTAATACTTCACAAAACACGCTGATCGGTGCCTCAGATTGATCATTCGGTATGTTGGGAAGATTGGCCGTTAATATCGTATGTTATAAAAAAAATGTTTTAAATACGAAAATCACACTCATTTAATTTTGTGATTACCACACAAGAGTCCCCACTGCTCCCAAACGTTTGGAGCAAGTGAGACTATGGCATCCACAATTCTGGTGTGTAGTGAGGCGGAAGGTATCGATAAGGGGGAGAAGAAATGTGGGGAAGTACCTGGCTATTCAGATCTGGTCACCAAATACGGCTAAAGCCATTTAAAGTGACGTTTCGATTCTGAATGGTGGTCTTTCACCAGGGCGATACTGACAGTATCTACCACTCTGGAACCTGTCGCAAATATACTACATATTATTTGAAATTAACAAATTGTGAAATAACACAATTTAATCAAATAAAATTTACTTGCTCACGCCGGAATTTGAACCCGCGACCTCCGGATTCATAGCCAAGGATCGTAACCACTCAACCACGGAGACCCCTCGAATTAACTTATTTTAATATTAACTTAGAACATGATATTCACAGAATTTGGTATTATCAAATCGCATAGTTGTTGCGCACCCGGGCAGCTAACAGATTCCTAAGGCTCGCACGCTCCCACGGTTTGCCGCCGAAGCGCCACGAGTAAGTTTTGTATGAACAGTTTCTTAGAACAGAAAAGGTGCAGAATTCATATTCGCACGTATGGGATTCGTTTTGAACTTGCTTTCGGGCCGTCTTAAAACGGACGCTGGATTTTTAGCACGAAATTTGAATACCGCCTCTTTTATGTTGTGGAATTATAATGCAAGTTTGTGTTCTTATCTTATCTTTTTATGGGAGTTCATTACACAAACGCACTTTAGAGAAAATCGCCACTGTTTGTGCGCTACACCATGCCAGAGAAGGTTGTTAGCGAGCGTCTCAATTTTAGACATTTTCAATAAACTCCATTTTTGGAACGGCCTTGGGGTCCTCCATCCACAGTTTAAATGTTATCCACTTCTTACCAGACAACCCGTATAGCTATAGAAATATGGTTTTGAAAAATTGAGAAATCGACACCCCAAAAATTCTTAATGTATTTTATTTATGTCAATCGGTAGGTATGAAGAAATAATGAAGGCACACAAAGCAATAAAAAATAATACAAAAACAAAAAGTAAAAATAAAATAAAAACATTATAAAAATAAGTCACGTACTTGTAAAATCTAAAATAAGCTCTGTGGCTATCAATAATGGTTCATGAATAAATTAAAATTTACTTTGTAATCACAACTTACATATATATATATATCAACAAGTTTCGAAAGCGATGCTTTCCTCATCAGGAATATACAGAATATTATGTTATTATTGTTATTAGTATTCTGTATATTTCTGTTGAGGAAAGCATCGCTTTCGAAACATGTTGATATCCTAATAAAGCGGTGATTACAGAGTAATTTTTAATTCGCTTATTAATAATGACTACAAAATTTTTCAGTTCATGAATTGTATTTACAATGCGCACAATGAATTTGTAAGTGGATTTTTAGTTACAAAAGCGTTCTTCAACTATTAATAGCCAAATTTCGCTTTTATGTTCTTTCAATTTCCTAACCACTCGCCCGATAATGCTAATATGATAATAATACTATTTCCAAACGAACATATTGTGTGCATAATGTTTACATTTAGTGTTGTGTATTTTTACTATCGGTCGATTTTCAATTGACAGTATTCATGCCAACAGGTAATGGATTCATCGTTACATTATTTGCAATCTATCAATTACTGTAGTGTTGTTTGTTACAATATAACCCACGTTTTATTTCCCAGTTGACGCCTGATAATACAAGCCAACAAAGTAATAGATAATTTATACATAGGAAAGACTTCTAGAAATTTCGGTATTGTTAAATAATTTAATTATTTAAAAAAATAAATTATTATCCAAGTTAATTATGTTAGTACTTGTAATGATTATATCACTTTTAAAAAATGTGCCGATTCATACGTGTGTTGATTTATCACGGAACCATAAACCGGTATTTAATGAATAAATATTAACATGTTTCGAAATCAATGGTTCCCCCTTCAGAATTCAAAGTATATTGTCATTTAAAATAAAAAAATAATAGTATTTATTATTATTTTTTAATTTTAATTGAAATAGAGTTCTCCAAATTAAACTTGAACACAATACATAACTTATTTTATTAACTAACTGGTAAAGTTTAAGCTTCTCTGAAGCAGGTGAGTCCAAGTTTGACAATAATAATCAATTTGCCAAGAATTTCAGATGTTTTTCTATACCTAGCTATAATCTCGAGTACCTAAACTAAGCTAATAACTGGCTGGGGTCCAGATTGACTCACTATCTTAATCCGATAGTACACAGCTAGTGTTATCATAACAAGAGGCATGGACACCTCAGACAATGGAATCTCCGAGATGTGTTTGTAAGTTCGGCCGTGTGACAGTTTACACGCTCAAATAATATCTCTAGTGAAGAAATGAAATAGTTCAAATATTCCCATGTTTCAAATTGTCACGAAAGCCACGTCTCTGATAAAGGTAAGCCATATAGCTCTCTCGCGTAGGCGTGCCCAGCTGTTATTAGTATTTTGTTTAGTTGAAACTAACCATCTATTACTTAGACAATTGAGCTTATTTAAAAAAAAACTCCATCTTAAAACATGTTTTTACTAAAATACGTTCAAATGAGTTTTATTTTGTCATTAAATATGAACTGACTAAACACAAATACAATAATTGTAACATTTAAAAAAGTGACACTATATAATGTACCAGTGATATGTTTCTTTATAATAAATGTCTCTGTACACTTACATTATAATGTAATAGTGATATGTCTTTATTACAAATGCAAATTATCCGTTGTAAATCTTGTTAATGTGAATGTTCATTATGCATTTTAAATATTAAGTATGTTTGTTTCTAAAAACTGTACTGCAGGTTCTGCATGTGATCCCACAATGAGTTTCTTAACTCCCGGGAATACAATGCATAATGTATTGTATACTTTTTAATAAGTAAATGTTTATAAACATTGCCTGTATAACTTTTTTTCTTAACGTAGATAAGTAGGTGTAAAATAAAGCAAATAAATACGTCTACGACGTAATTCTAACAGTGTGGCGATGGGTCCTGGCTCATTTTGTTAAGAACGGGAGTCACGTTATCAGCTCAATATTTTCGTACGACTCAAAAGTACTCAATTGAACAACGGCTCATTTAAGAGCCGGCACATATTAAGAGCTGACTGTAGCTCCCACGACTCCCAGCTCATACGACTCCCAGCTCCTACGGCTCCCAGCTCCCAGCGTAAAGGTGTAGATACATAACGTCCAAATGCGAGGCTGTCAGGCGCCGTTCACGTACTGTACAGTGCCTACACACGTGTAAATGCGGTAAGTATTCTTGTCGCTACACATGAATGTGTGAACCCTAGACGACATATGAAACATCATGGCGCCAAATATTAATTGCAGTTCCACGCTTATTGGCATAACTTAGCCTTGTAGAAATTAGACACGAATACGATGATTTTATATAAACAAATTAGAACAAGGAACTTTATTTAAAGATGCGTCATCGTAGAAATGCGTAAGAATACTATTGAAAATCGGAGATATGTTTATCTTTTTAGATAAATAAACATTCTTTCTCGAGTGGTTCCAAAGTTTGTCAAAAAGAATCACAATTCAATCTAGCCGTGGTACGGTTTACTAGGGGTCGTACGCTCACGGCTCGTTCATGAACGACTCATCGCTGAAACAGTGTATTTATTAGATAGGATTTAAGATTCTTTAGATAATGTGTACTTCATTCTACACACATAATAGATTAGAAAGTAGATATTAGACTTTAAAAAATTAAACAATTCCTAAACCCAAAATTGTTTACTGTATAAATGTATTAAAATATATTACTTAGTTTACAGTGAAATATATATATATATATTTTTTTTTCCTAGATAAAGCATATTTATGTGTGTAATAAGTATTAGAAATAAACAATATGTATATTAAAATGTAAAAAATATGTAAGTTTATATTTAACCACATGAAGTGGAACTATTTTAGGTTTTATAAATATATTAAATATGTAGGTACAAATTTTTGCCCAAAAAGTTAGCTCAAGAAAAGAAGTGATATATAATAATAATATTTGTACAGTGCCATTTTTGTGAGAAATCACCTCAAGGGCGCTGTAAAGCAAGACCTCATATTTTTCATTTTGTATTTAACAACTTTTTATTTTTTTTAATGATTTAACCTTTCGTTAAATGTCATTGGCATCGTACAGACGGGCAGCACACTGCACATGAGTCGCTCTCAACTAGCAAACCGTGAATAACACCCTAAATATAAACTAACACAGCGTATTTGTTCCGGCATAAAATAACCGAAACCCACAATCATAATCAATTGGATTCCAATATTCGTCTGAACGATAATCAGAATTCAGACCCTTAAATTGGGACACGGGAAAGTGATTTTAGTATTCGTGAGCTAATATCGCTTGTTTAATATTCCATGAATAATATTTTTTGTTCGCATATTTTATGCTTGTATCATGTGGTTTTATTATGATTGGTGGAGTCGATGAATTCCTGTTCATATTTTATCATAATTATGTGGGTTGTTTTTTGTTTTTTCCTGTTTCACCATAGCTAAGATATTTGCTAACTAACCATCACGCCGTTTCGCAGAGAGGACGGACTGACAAACAACTCGATCTTGGCATACACTTCTTGCTTCATTCGCATTCATACATTATCTTCTGTTATTCTGATTTCTGACATGGCCCGACTCGAGTATTTGATTCACTTGATCGTGCCATGTCTTCCTAGGGCTTTCCCGACTTTTTCTTCCATTCAAGTTTGCGTCATGTATTCTCCTTATACTCTTTTCTTCGTTCGTTCGCTCCAGATGTCCAAATCATCTAAGCTTCCCTTTCTTACTCTTACTCAATACGTCTGGCATTCTTTGCGAATATCAACATGTTATACCACACATCTAATTTACGCAGCATTCATTCTACTTTCATTCTTCCTCTGCCAGTTCCATGCCTCACTGCCGTACATCGGGGTTGGTATCAGCACTCCATTGTGGACTGCTAGCTTCGCTTCTTTAGATAATTTTCTGTTAGCTCCACCCGCTGAGATATTATGTTTTATACGTAATTTTTCCTTTCGTTCTGTAAATAGTAAGTATTGATGTTTTCAGGAAGGAACTTACTATTATTTATGTGACATTGCAACTTTAAGGTTGAGATTCGCAGAAATCGTAAAAAACTTTTCATTTTACTGCACATAATAAAACTGGTTTAATCTCTGAAACGTTATTCATTGGTAGCATGCCACTTCATAATAAAAAAATAAAATACTTTTAACTGTTTTGAATAATTTTCTAATTTATGTCACAACTGGAAGGGACTGGTAAAATAATAACAGGCATCGTTTTTCTTTGAAAATAGATCAGTTTTCAGTTTTGATGGATCACCTATTTAAAAGAAGTTATGTCTGACAAAATAATAATGCATGAAAACCCTGTGATTATTTATTCTGAATTGGTGACATGTTACCATTTTTTTATTTTTTTTATTCTGGGTGTTAGTCCGATCAAATCAAATTTATTCGTGTTTTTTTAATATTCTTATTTATGTTATTATTGGTATATATGTTATGTATTTATACTCGATACCAATGGAGTGCTGATACCAATCCTGATGTATGGCAGTGAGGCATGGAACTGGCAGAGGAAGGATGAAAGTAGACTGAATGCTGTAGAAATGAAATCTCTGAGACGAATGTGTGGTAAAACCATCTTGTGAAAAATATTGAGATACGTAAAGATGCAAGGCTGTAATGATGTAAGCGTAATGAGTAAGATTAAGGAAGGGACGTTTAGATGGTTTGGGCATGTAGAGCGAATGAACGAAGAAAGGAGTGTAAGAAGAATACATGACGCGAATGTGAATGGAAAAAGAAGTCGGGGACGCCCTAGGAAGACATAGCACGATCAAGTGTATCAAATGCTTGAGTCGGGCCATGTCAGAAGTCGGAATAATAGAAGACCATGTATGAGACTATGTATGAATGTGAATGAAGCAAGAAGTGTATGCCAAGATCGAGTTGTTTGGCGGTCCGTCCTCTCTGCCTACCCCTGGTGGGAAACGGCGTGATGGTTAATTATTTACCTAGTTATTTATACTCTATGGGATGTTTTTTTTTTTTTTTCTTTCTTTTTTTTTCTTTCTATTTTTTTATTTTTTTTATTTCTTCATCTATACAATCTTAATGTTATAAAAGGGTTATGGAACTGTGCCCGTCTCACTAGGAGAACCTGTGTTGAGAGCAGGCAAAGTTTACAAAGTCACTGAGCTCCCCACATGTGGAATAAAGAAAATTATTATCAATATTTTATTTTATGCATCTATTTGTAGGATTTTTCTCGTGTATTGTTTTTTTTAGGATATTCAGTGTTGTATACATTACAAAAATGCATTTGATGTTCATGTTCATGTCACACACTGTAGGAGTTGATGAGAGGCTAAAGTTTTTTTATAAATCTTACAACAGATAAAACATTATAACAATTATTGAATGGCAGCCAGATTTGCTCAAAATGTTTTTTTGTCTGATTGTGGGATCAGTTTAACTGTAGATTTATTAAAATAATCACTTTTGCCGATCTTAAAATCCGAAAAGGCGATTAAATATATTAGTTTTATATGAGTTAATAAGGTCAAGTGTAACCTACCATGAACACAGACATTGCTTATCGGGTAGTCCGCGAAATTGGCACAGCATTGAAAAATAATCTAATACCTACTTAATTGTTACTTTTAATTTTTTTCTTCGACATATTATCCCACAAAAACAATTGAAAATTACATCGAAAATTTTTAATTCGAAAAAAAAAAAATATCAGTAATTTACAATGAAAGTTGAGTTAATAGTAATGTCAGGTATTCGAATATTGACAAAAAGCGTTTTATTGAAGAATACGTACTGCGTTTTTTCAAAATACTGTTCACAAATTAGTTGGCGTATAGAAGTTTTCTATAACATTTTTTTCTAATCTTAAACATTTTAATGATGATAATATTCGATATTTATTATTAAAGCTGGAGCAATTAGTGGAGTTGAATTATTCCTCCATTTTGTCCACCAAGCCGAGCGTAATTAATTTTTTAATTTAGGCGGGAAAATCTGGGGAACGCAATGAAATAATTGACACAATTAAAGATGACCCCAGGATTTTAAACGCAAACTTGTTGGTTAAATGTAATATCCGAGTATCCGACGTAATCCGGTAAATCTCGTTTAATAAAACTATTTTTACAATCGGGTACTAAGGGTTTAGCTAACAGATTTTTAATTTAGGTGGGAAAATCTGGGGAACGCAATGAAATAATTGACACAATTAAAGATGACCCCAGGATTTTAAACGCAAACTTGTTGGTTAAATGTAATATCCGAGTATCCGACGTAATCCGGTAAATCTCGTTAAATAAAACTCTTTTTACAATCGGGTACTAAGGGTTTAGCTAACAGATTTTTAATTTAGGCGGGAAAATCTGGGGAACGCAATGAAATAATTGACACAATTAAAGATGACCCCAGGATTTTAAACGCAAACTTGTTGGTTAAATGTAATATCCGAGTATCCGACGTAATCCGGTAAATCTCGTTTAATAAAACTATTTTTACAATCGGGTACTAAGGGTTTAGCTAACAGATTTTTAATTTAG